>JAQZBX010045882.1:0-20922 GCA_029593785.1 Cabassous unicinctus | reverse complement strand
GGGAGGTCCCATGTTCAGTTCCCAGTGCCTCCCGAAAAAACAAAAACAAACAACAAGTAAAACAAATGAAAAAACCAACTCGAGGAAGCCGATGTGGCTCAGTGGTTGAGCACTGGCTTTCCACATACAAGGTCCCAGGTTCAATCCCTCAAGAAAAAAAAAAAAAAATGTTGAAAGGCATGTCAGCAACATCTTAATAGTGGTTGTCTATGGATGTTGGGGCTATAGTGAATAGTTTTTGCTTCCTTACATTTTTGGGTATTTTATATATTTTCGATATTGAGCACACGAAAAGCAGTGAACTGTATTAAATAATAGTAAATCAACAATAGTAAATTAAAACATGAGGCTGTGTGTGTGCAGGAAGAGGGCACTGGCTGGACCTGGCTAAAGTTTACTCAGGACATTAACTTGCAGAGTGAGGGCATGGACAGTGTCAATTCTTGATCTTTGCCAATTTGATCAATTAAAGATGGTAATTCAGTGTTGTTTAACTTTTATTACTTTGAACACCAAAGTTGCTGAATACTTTCTTTAGGAGAAAACACTGAGAAAGCACTTAAGGCATCTGCCATACTAAGAATGTCTGACCATCTCTGCAAAGTGCAGAATGGTATCAAGCTGATCACTGTGCACGAGTCACACTTTCTACTCTTGGCGCACTTCACTGACAAACTGTGGGTGAACTTCCAATGAACATGTAAATAAGGTGTACAACTGGTATCCTAGTTCCCTTCATGGCAGCTTTTAGTTTCTGCCACTCCACCAGGGCAAAACATTTGCCATCTGGAGGGCACCTGGTAGACAAGAGTGCCCCAGTTTTCAGAAGCAGAGCTTGATTAGAGAGTAACAAGTGAAAGGGAGATGAATCGAGCCTCATAGAGTTATTTCTGTGGTTTCCACTCTCCTGGGCAGACCCATTGAGAATCCTCCCAAGAATCCTTCAGTCCTCTAAATTCACAATGATGTGTCATTCTGGGCATCCCCCAGGAAATTCTCAACACATTTTGAGCCATGACTTGTTGGCTTTCATGCCAAGGAGAGGAGTTACTGTTAACAATATCTGTTAGGCTCTTCCTACACATATGAACCATAGATAAAACGCCTCAGTATTTCAGAACATTGCTGTCATAATTGGCATCATAATCACCATCACTGTCATCATTACACCTTCAAATAAACTGACTGTGCAATCTTCATAGCATTTTATTGCTATCCTCTGCTGAACCAATTTTCTGAACCAAATATTCCTGACTATATAGGATTGAACGAGGTTTTAGAACACAGCAAAGAAGAGCTGGCATGAGCTCAGTGGGGGATTTAGTAGGGCGGGGAAAGTGAAAACTAGGAATACATGAAATGTTCAGAGAACAAGCAAGGCAACTCATTATTTCCATAAGAGACACTCAATGATACCAATATTTAGAACATCATTGACTAGTTTTATTAGTTTCATTTTTAGTTATTATACAGTAATTAGACTTTTTTGGTGTACAGGTCTGTGAATTTTAGCATTTATATAGATTTGTGTAACCACGACTAAAATCCAGATATAGAACAATTTCATCACCCCAGAAAACTCCCTCATGCTATCTTTTTTGTCACACCCTCCCCTCACTCCTAACCCCAGGCCACTGATCAGTCTTTTGTCACTGTAGTTTTATCTTTAAAGATCGTCATACAAATGGAATCATGCAGTATGTAAACCTTTGAGACTGGTTTATTTCACTTGGCATAATGCTTTTGAGATTCATCCACGTTGCCTCATGTGTTGATAGTTTTCTCCTTTTCACTGGTGAGTGGTATTCCGTTATATGCATGTACGGCAGTGTGTGCCTTCAACTGTTGAAGGTCATTTGGGCTGTTTCCAGTTTTGGGTGATTGAGAATACAGCTGCTATGAATATTTCTACACAGGTTTTTGTGTACAGAAATAAAATTAAATGAAATTTTCATTTCTCTAGGGCAAATACTCAGGAGTGGGATTGCTGGGTCATATGTTTAAGTCTATATTTAACTTTACAGGAAATTTCCAAAGTGGCTGTACTATATTGCATTTCTATGAGCTATGTGTGAGGGATCCAATTGCTCTGCATCCTTATCAGCATTTGGTATTGTCAATATTTTTTAGGTTAGCCATGCTGGTAGGTATGTAGTGGAATTGCATTGTGATTTCCATTTCCATTTCCCTGGTGGTTAAAGATGTTGAACATCTTTTCATATGGCTTATTTACCATCCTTATATCCTCTTTGGTGAAATATCTGTTCAAGTTTTTTCCCCATTTTTGAATTGTTTGTTTTCTTACTGTTCGGTTTTGAGAACTCATATTCTGGATATTTGTTTTCTGTTGGATAACTGATTTGCAAATATTTTCTCCTAGTCTGTATCTTGTCTTTTCATTCTCCTAATAGTGTCTTTTGCAGATAAAGAGTTTTTTATTTTGATGAAGTCTAATTTAATGATTTTTTTCCTTTTATTGATCATGCTCATGTTACAATATCTAAGAACTAACACCAGGTTACAAATATTTTTCTTGTGTTTTCTTTGAAAAGTTTCATGGTTTTAGGTTTTACATTTAGGTCTATGGCCTATTTTGTGTTAAGTTTTTTATAAGGTGTGAAGTTAGGTTGAGGTTCATTTTTTTGCTTATTGATGTCCAATTGTTCCAACATCATCGTTGAAAAGACTGTCTTTTCTCTATTGAATTGCTTTTGCACCTTTGTCAAAAATAAATTGGCCATATATGTGCGGGTCTATTTCTGTACTCTCTATTCTGTTCCATTGATCTGTGTGTCAATATCCCTTCACCAATACTCCATTGTCATGATTTCTGTAGTTTTATGGTAAGTCTTAACATTGAGGCATGTGATTCCTCCACCTTTATTCTTTTCTCTCAAAATTTCAACAACTAGTTGTTTTTTTTAAAAAGATTTATTTATTTATTTATTTATCCCCCCCTTGCTGCTTTTTCTTGTTGTGTCCATTCGCTGTGTGTTTTTTTCTCCGTGTCTGCCTATCTTCCCCCCACTGTGAGGTCCCGCCGCATCAGCCCACCGCGCAGCGCGGGCTGGCCTGCCCTCACAAGGAGGCCCCGGGAAGCGAACCCGGGGCCTCACACATGGTAAACGGGGGCTCCATCGATTGAGCTACACCTGCTTCCTGCTGTGAGGTCTTGCTGCATCAGCCCACTGGGCCGCGCAGGCCGGCCCGCCCTCACAAGGAGGCCCCAGGAAGCGAACCCGGGGCCTCCCATATGGTAAACGGGAGCTCTATCCACTGAGCCACACCCGCTTCCTCAACAACTAGTTTTTAGTGAACCTTTTATGAATCCAACATCACGCCCAGTGCTTTACATGAATTATTTCATTTCACTTTTACAATGTGTCAGTTCAGCTCTGCCAAGAAGCAGATGCCAAGATGGAAATAGAAGTGTAATCAATTTATTGGGGGAAATGCCTATGAAGGATTAAGGGGAGAGGAAGCAGGAGTAAGTACCTTCAGATTGTGAAGTCAGTCTGACATCTGTGAAAGAAGGGGGTAAGGAAGGAGGTTGTGAGTAGGAGACTCAGGTTGAGTACAGCTCTGAGAAACTCTCAGGATGATGGGGAGCCCCACAGCAAAGCTTGCCCATTTAGCAGAGTCCCATGTTTGGTGGGAACCACCAGGCTCTCCTATCCCCAGCGTGCACAGTCATTGGCTGGGAGCAGCCTGGGGAAAGCATGGCCTCAGCATGAACGCTGAATTAAAGTGAATTAAAAGTCCAGAGCAATTTGACTCCAGCTATTTTTATTGTTATTATTTTCCCAAATGTAAGTTTCATATCATGGCTAAATTTAATTATAATATTACGAACATGTAAAATCATTTAAACCTTTCCCTGCTCAAAAAATGAATTATCTCAAGGTTGAGAAGAGTTAGAAGCTTTATAGCAGTTTTCTGCTCTGGGAAGTCACAGACTTTAATACAGCTCTATATAGTGCTTTATGTCATGACATTTAAATCCATTTTTCTGGACAGAGACAGGGAATTGGACTTGGAATCTATTTCTTGCCCTAGCTCCTTGTTAATTGATGTTTCTTTCCTTAATAATGGTGCTCCTTCCCCCTCTTCCTCTAGTATCCCTCTCTACAAATTTCTTCAAAGATCAATGTCATCGTGCAATCATTTCCTCCCACCTGCTTAACAGAAGCAAGCTATCTTCTGCTTTATTAAAACACCGCAGTCAGAATCCCTTTAATCAATGTTCTCATTTAGCATCTGTAATGAAGTGCTAAAAAGGATGTGGACTCTATGCAATGCCTATTACTGACTGGAAAACCAGTCACTGGACTTTGATATTCTAGGTGCATCCCCACTGGACACGTGAGACCATCTCAGTTTGTACAAGATATTTCTAGTGTGCATTTAAACATGTATATTGAAAAGCAGCTGGCATATCAAGAATCTTTTCTCCATCAACTTTTCCACTGACCTTTCTAATCTTTAAGAAACAGTGACAAATTAAAAAAGTATTCCTTTTAGTAATAACAATGATAACATCAACTTAAATGTATATAGCTCTCTTTATTTTGGACTATGCGCTCTTCTTTTAATCCTTAAATGATTCTGGGAGGTAGGTAGGGCCAGCGATATCACCCCATTTTACAGATGACAGAAGTGCGATTGAGAAAGTTAGAGTGACTGTGACAAAAGTCTAAGTTTTCTGACTCAAAACATGCTCTCCCTTCTCTACACACGAAGGCCTGTGTACAGCATTATGATATGTAAACACAGAAGATATACAAACATTGTTTTAAAAGTAAATAGTTGACAGGTTTTGAGTGTTTGTGAACCTGGAACATGCTAGGCATAAACATGTTTAATTACAAGCCTGATGACCCATGCTAAAAAAGAGAGTGATGCAGAGGAGGTCCAGAGACAGCTGAATAAATGGATGAATGAATTAATGAATGAACAAGGGCCTGCCCCAGACCCGGGCAAAGCAGCATAGAGGCTCCGAGGGTAGCTACTGGGTTCTCCCTGCTCCAGAACATCTTTTTCTGAGTCCTGATGTCACAGTTCACACTCACCAGCCCTGAAAGCCCTGCCAGGCAGTGTCTGCTAAGAGTTGGAATACAAAGGTAGACCATTTTCCCAGCCCTGGATAAAATGCACTTTCATAATCTGGAAGGAAGTGGAAATAATAGGTCAGCCCTTTCAGCAAGCACTTTTATACTCATTTGATTCATCCAGAAAATGTCATGTTTCCTTCTATTCTCCTCCCCGTTATCACTTAACTACCACATCATTTAAGGATCTGTTTCCTCCATTATTGTATGAGCAACTGATGCCAAACACACTCATTCATCTTTATAGTCTAAAGTGCCTATCACAGTTCCTGGTATGGTTGGCACTCATCAAGTGATTGTCCAAATGAAGGAATGCGAACCACAGTCTCAGCCCACGGGCTTGCTTTTCTAGCATTCAGACCATGATGATGAAGAAGATGATGATATCAGTTAACATTTATCAGCACTTATTTTATGTCAGTCACTCTGCTACATCTTTTACACACACAATCTTATTTAATTGTCATACCAAACCTTGTGAGGTAGGAATTTTGGGGGCAATTTATTGGTAGATAGAATTAATACCTTTGTAAGTAAAGTGATTCAATTTTGGGGGCAATTTATTGGTAGATAGAATTAATAGCTTTGTAAGTAAAGTGATTCAACTTTTAAATAAATACTTTGGTTTATCTACAATCCAACGCAGCCCTGACTCATCCCAGAAAGCAGATTCACCAAATCAGACATTTCCAATCTAGAAAGATCTATCCATTAAACATTTCTTTGTGTCCCAGAACATTTCACTTCATATATGCAAAGAAATGAATTCAAGAACATTTTGGGGGGCAGTAAAAGTAATGCTTTGTTTTAGAAATTTGGAAAATATAAAGAAGAAAATGAAAACCATTCTTTACCACAATAGCATAGATAAAAATCACTGTCAACATTTTGATATATATCCAAGTTTATATATGTGTATATGAATAAATAAATCATTAAAGCTCCATCTGTCTAAGTTATTTTGTACTTCCTTTTTCCACTTTTACGTTCTAAACATGACTATTATTCTTCAAGAATATGGCACTTAATAACTTCAAATATGTGTCCATATATTTGAATATTCCATAATGTATTAGCCAATTCTATATTTTATAAACTTACATTGTTTTAAAGCATTAAAAACCATTAGAATAAATATTCTTGCACATATTCTTTGTGAATGTCTGTTTCCTTAGAATAAATTCCTGGAAAGTTTAGATCATTAATAGACCATATGGAACCCTACTTTTAGGTAACCACTGATTGAAAAAAATATCTAAGAAATCTGATTTGGTATACATTTTTGCATAGAACCTACTTGACTGAATTCAGTGAAAAATAAAGTGTAATTAAATAGCTAATATATTTACTAAATTTGGAAACCAAATATCAGACTTTCTGTTTCAGTGTTACATGGATAAGACTTTAGCTCATCTGGACCACAACCTGGACAAGAAACTCTCATCGTCATCATTATCACTATTATAATAGCTAACATTTGTGAAATGCTGCACCAGGAGGTAGGAACTTTTATTAGTAACATTCACAGATTTGGAAACTGAGCTTTATTGGGTTAAATAATCAGCCTAAGACCTTCCAGTGAGTATGTGGCCAAATTATGTCTGTCAGATTCCAGAGTGCATAGTTTTAATGTTTATGCTATTCTGCTGGCCATACTGTCCAAACCACAGCTGATGCACGGTCCAGACCATGGCCTTTCAAAGAGGACAGGATAGATTCCTTAGAATATTCTGGAACCAAGACACCTTAGCTATGGGGGGAAAAAGTAGAGGGCAGAGTCTCATCTTCAAGGAACTTACAGATGCAATAAGGAGATGAGACCAACACACACATTAACAAGAGAGTAACCCAGGCATGTGAAACTGTCTAGATATCCACTCACTTATTCACACGGCCATAATTCCACAAGTTGGTGGCTAAACCCTATGTCCCACACTAAGCTAAGTACTTCATATCTATTACCTTTATAATCCTTCCAATAACTTAAAAAGAGCATGAGAGTATACTTACAAATGAGAAATTGAAATGAGGAAAAGTAAGTAATTTGCTCTATATCTCAGAGCTAAGAACTAAGAAGAAAAGTGAATAATTTGCTTACATCCCAGAGCTAAGAACTAGTCATGTATTTGGACTTCCAACCCAGGTCACACGATGGCAGAAACTGCATCACAAACCCCATCCTCCAGTAGATCTCTGAACCAGAAGGAGTGGTTCAGAGCAGGGAATTACACCACAAGAGAAGAAAACCAGTGCCCCTAAAACATACTCTAAGTGGAGAAATCTTTATGAAAAAAAAGAAAAAATGAGGATCCTTAGCAAAGATTTGCAGATCTGGTATAAACTAGCTCTCTCAGATTAGCTAGTCCTTCAGGGATGGGACACAGACCAGACCGACATTTTACCTTCTGCCCAATGATGGTAGGTCTGTATGGGGGCTGCATGAGGCTTCCTGAGTGGATAGGGTTATGGGGTGTTAGACTGTGAGGGAATGAGGGAGCTATAGTCCAAGAACCCTGGAAATCTGAACAGAAACAGGTCTGTAAAGCAGGTGAAGGAATGATGAAGATGAACAGTTTCATCAGGGGTGGCTCTGCTTAAAGGAGATGAAGAATTGGATCTTGGCGACTCTATTAGTCAGCCAAAGGGGTGCTGGTGCAAAGTGCCAGAAATCTGTTGGTTTTTATAAAGGGTATTAATTTGTGGTAGAAGCTTACAGTCACAAGGCCCTGAAGAGTCCAACTAAGGTTTCTTCCTTACCAAACTCTCTTGCCACATATTGAAGCAAGATGGCAGGCAACGTCTGCAAGGGTTCAGCCCTCCTCTTCCCTCTTAAGGCTCCATGGGTTCAGCTTCTTCCAATCTCAGCTGTAGGCTGGCATTGTAGTTTCTTTCCAGGCTCAGCTGCTCTGTTCTCTCACAAGGTCAGCTGTAAACTATCAGGCGAATGGCTCATCTCTCTTCCTGGGGCCTATGCCATGTCTATGGAGCTGTCTCTCTTCTTCTGTGTATCTTCTCTGTGTATCTGCTTCTGTGTAAGAGTCTGTTTTATCGGCCCACCAAGGGGGTGGTGACTCAACCCTGCACGCCTTAATGATGTGGTCAAATCAAAGCCCTAATCTTGATTTAATCAAGTAAGTGTAAAGCCTTTGAATTTAAATCAATCAAAGGGTATCATGCCCAGAGAAACAGACGAGTTTACAAACATAATCAATATCTCTTTTTGGAACCCATAAATAATATCGAACTGCCACAGAGACTATTCTGCTTATTTTACTATAGGCAGTTAAAATATTTATTTATAAGATAATCAAAACATCTTCTAGTACAATTGCTAACATTTTTGGAGCACTTAATACATATGCTAGGGGAAGCGGATGTGGCTCAAGTGGTTGGGCTCCTGTTTACCATATGGGAGGCCCCAGGTTTGATTCCCGGGGCCTCCTGGTAAAGGCAAGTCGGCCTGCGCAGTGCAGTAAGCTGACGCGGCAAGATGACGCAACAAAGGGAGACAAGCAGACACAGAAAAACGCACAGCAAATGGACACAGCGAGCACAAGCAGCAAGGGGGAATAAATAAATTATATATATATATATGCCAGGCTGTGTTCTAAATAAATTTACATGAAATATACCTCATTAAATCCTCACAACTATCTACTAAGTAGTTGGCTCTTAACAAATATGGAATGAGTAAATGAGTAATATATGGATTAATCTATGGCTTGCTTTTATTTGACATAACAATATGTTTGCAGCTTTTTCCAGGTGAAGACATAGTGATTTACTCCATTCTTTTAAATGGACACATATTATTCTGTAAGATGGATGTATCATGATATATATAACCATTCTCCTATTGTTGGATGTTTAGGACACTTCTGTTTTCTTTATACCAACAATAATTTAATAAATATCTTTGTTTATGTAACCTTGTATCTATTTGCCAATGTTACTGTAGATTGGATACATAAAAGTGGAGCATGGCAGTTCTTTTTTTAAAAAATAAATATCCAAGCTTCATTAATTGATGAAACAACTCTAAGTTCTAACCTAAATTGGCTTTTGAAACATGCTTTTTTCCTTTAAATGTAAAACTGGAAAACATCTTTTTAAAAGATAGGAGGTATAAATTATAGGCCATCTATATTTGAGAAGATAGAGCAAAAAGCTATGTGTAATCATAACACAGCTATAAAATTCTATTCTGTTCTTCAGCATGAAGCAAATAATTCTGAGAGTAATGGATATAATTTGGTGCTTATTGATATCAACTTTAGCTTTATATCTTATGTTAATGCCTTTTGTCACTCATATTTTCAACTTTTTCATAAATTTGTTTTTTGTTCGTGACACACCAATATATAGGGGAAAAAATTAGTGAATCCTCAAGTGCTTTCTTACCTTATTTTGCATCTGAACACACTTTGATTTGGTAGGGAGGGTCAGCTGGAGGTGGAGAACTAAAGGGCTGAACTGAAATGTTACCTGTAGAAGAGAGTCTGAAAGGATTACAGATGATCTAACCCAAATAACAAGGAATCTGCTGGATAGCAGGTGCCTTGACCCTAAGTGATCTACTCTCCCTGTGCTCACATTTAAAATTGCATCCTCAACTTAGTTGTATTAGTTGTGAGATAATAAATTGACCCCAAAGTCACATAACAGTCCATGGCAGGTGGTGAAGAAATGTTTGTGAAGTGAATGAATGAGGGTTATGACATGTATACAAGCCATAGTACCAGATATGAATCTCAAATTACAAACTCAAATGTTAAAGAAATGTGTCTTTGTTTTTCCATAATTAAAATTAAAATTCTGAATCTTTCTTCTGCTAGGTTCAGTGGCCAAAACTAAATCTAACGCAGCTCCTTACCACCCTCTGATGGGTAAAACAATGCTCCACCCCCAAGATGTTCACATACTAATCCCCAGAACCTGTGACTATGCTATTTTACACTGCAAAGTGACTTTCCAGGTGTGATTAAATAAAGGATCTTGAGATGGGGAGGATTTCCTGGATTATCTGGGTGGGCTCAAGGTAATCAAGCACAAGTATTCTTATAAGTGAAAGAGGGAAGCAGGAGAGTCAGAAAAGGAGATGTGATGATGAAAGCAGGCGACAGAGTCAGAGAGAGATTTGAAGGTGTGATGCTGCTGAACTTGAAGATGGAGGAAGGGGCCATGAGCCAAGGAATTGAGGAAGCCTCTAGAAGCTGGAAAAGGCATGGGTACAGATTCTCCCCTGAGACCTCAAGAAAGAATACAGCCTTGCTGACACCTTGATGTTAGCTTAGTGAAACTTGTGTCCAAACTTTGACCTCTAAAACTGCAAGAAAATTCATTTGTGTTATTTTAAGCCACTAGGTTTGTGCTAATTTGTTATAGCAGTAATAGGAAGTTAATACATGCTGCACCCCCACTTTCCTATCAATGGTAACTAAATTCTGGAGAGGGGAGGCAACAGGGATACAGAGAGGCTGTAGAGCACAGGAGCTCAGAGCAGAGATGCTGAAGACAGATCGCCTGGGTTCAAAACTCAGCTCTGCCACCTGGCTGCTTTGTAACTTTAGTGAAGTTATGTAACATCTCTGTGCTTTTGTTTTCTCCCCTGTAAATTGGGAATAAGAGCTGTACTACCTCATTGGGGATTGTGAGGATTAAATGTGCTTATTTAAGTAAAGGAGTCTGGCATGCAGTAAACACTCTGTAAGTATTAGCTATCATTGTAGTTACTTTTTGTCATTATCATCTGGTCCTCGACCTTAATTGGTCCATGCTGGCAAACTCTGTTCCTTAGTCATAACCCACACAGGTTACTGCTAAGTGGGTCCCAGGTCTAGTTGTATTTCAGATAATTCTGCTCCAGAATGCTCTCCACATTCTGGAAATATGATACTGATTACCATAACAATCTGAATCAGAAGATGTTGGTAGCCTCTCTCCCCACTTCTGCCACATCCCTTGGAACCCCTTTTACCTGTTGGTTGGTATGCTTCTCCCCCACCTTCTGTGGCTGATTTAGCTGATGGCTCACCCCTGCAACCTTCTCCACAGGATTGCCCTTGGGCAACAGCAGCAGCTGTCCAGAGTTAAAATCCCCTCATCCTCATCCAGGGTCAGTAAACCTCTGGGGTCAGGTATAAATGTGCTGCTTCACTGTCTCAATGGCATAACAGACTCCACAGCACAATTTATGTTCCAGAGCTTGAGAGGATCTGGCAGAAGCCATATCCTTCCCCTGCTCTGTCCTGCTGCCCTTACTACCCTACAGGTTTCTCCTGAGAGAACACCCTCAATATATCACCTGCACACAAAGTCCTGTCTCAGGCTCTGTTTCTAGGGAATCTGACTTAAAATATGGTCTAAGGTCTCAAGACATTGGTGGGGAGGGCGCTGGTTAGGGCACAGGATGGGTGGCCCAAGAGATGTCTACAAAGAGCTGTGAGACAGCAGAGTAAGAAGAGATTTGGCCTGGAGGGAATAGGAAAGGACTCGTGGAATGAGCTGAACCAACAGTCAGCCTTTCCACATCTAATCCGAAAGCACACGTTTAGACTAGGCTGTGTTCTATCAGCCACCTTCAGATGTCATTGAGACTTATGCACACAGAATGTGTAATGCTATTTTCAACCCAACCTTATTTGTCACAGAGTCAGTTTTTTCTTTTCTCAAAAGCAATAACACTTCTACCCCTTAAGGCCTCCTCATGTCCTAAATCTTAAAAGTAAAATATAAAAGTTCAAATTTTGGTGCATCTAAAAACTGGAAAGTTTCTTAGATAAGTAAAATTATGTTTGTAGTACTTCCTGAATAGATCAAATAAAAAAAAAAAAGGCCAAATAAACCATTACATTTTTAAACATCTCAGCAATTCATACTGTTGTCTTTCTGTTTTATTTTCCCTTTAGGTGACAGACTGCTTAGTATGTAAGCATTTATTGCCGCAGTGTCTCAGTACTTTATGATTTTACTTCATTACACTTTCTGTAGTTTACCTGTTTATGCTTCTTCTTGGCTTCCCCCATTATTCAAGACAACCCCTGCCCTAGTTTAAATGCTTCTGTCTCAGATCATCCATACAAAACACCCCTTTCCTATTTTTGTTTTTAAAGAACTATGGCCCTTGAAAAGCTTCTCTGGGAGCTGTAAGAACATCAGTTGGATTCACTGGAAAGGACACTAACTCTACATTCCATAGGGGATGCAAATAAGGAAGCTAAAGGACTGTGTCCTCTCCAGGACAGAAAGGTGTACAATGAAAGGAGCACTCAACAATGACCAAGTCATTTGTCACTGCATAAGACAAGAAAAATGCTAACTAATGACTTTCCACCACCCATTTGCTTCTTTATCGCCTTCCTTTTTTCACCCATTTTTGTAAGTTTATACTTATATATTTGGGGGGGTCAAGGCAATAGATACACATTATTTTATTGTTATTTGAGTAGCAAAGATCTGAAAGGGTTATAACAAATAATCATTCCCCTGCTTAACCCCTCTTCAATCCCTAACCTCCTCCTTTTCCACAGTCAACCATTTTCAACATTTTATTCCTCTGGTATTGACCTCAACTTTAGACATTATCTCTTGACTATTATATTAAATCAGGAATCATTATGTTAATGATTTTGCATAAACTTCCTCCTGGCTTCCTCAGGTCTTCCAAATTTTTGGCTAAATCAATAGCTAGGATTTCCATAATGGAAATATTGTTCACCACAGAGCCAAGTAGTATACTATAATTATGCTGACTTTTGTGCATAAGTTTTGCTTTTTCCTGGAGTTGAAAATGGCTTTGTTCTCTAACAATTTCTCAAGAGGTTGGCCTTAATTTCTCTTTCCGTTACATTTGCCACAGACCTATTTTTCCCCCACATGCTCAAATATACTGGACAAGGATTGACAAACTACACCCCATGTACCAAATCTGACCTGCTCCCAGATATTTTTTTTCATCCTTAAACTTTTTATTTTTTAAAATAATTTCAAATTTAAAGGACAGCAGCAAAAACATTGCAAGATCCATACAGAGCATATCAAAACTACAATGAGATATCATTTCACACCTTATAGAATGACCACTATTAAAAAATAAATACAGAAAATCACAAGTGTTGAAAAGGATGTGGAGAAATAGGAACACTCCAACACTCCTTCACTGTTGGTGGGAATGTAGAATGGTGCAGCCTTTGTGGAATACACTTTGGCAGTTCTTCAGGAAGCTAAATATAGAACTGCCTCATGACATGGCAAGCCAGCTGCTAGGAATATATTCAGAAGAACTGAAAGCAGAGACATGAACTGCCTTTAGCACAGCAATGTTCATAGTGGCATTATTGACAAGTGCCAAAAGATGGAAACAGCCCAAGTGTCCATCAATCAATGAATGGATATACAAAATGTGGTATATACATAAATGGAATACTATCCAGCTGTAAGAAGAAATGAAGTTGGGATGCATATGACAATATGGATGAACCTTGAGGACATTATGTTGAGTGAAATAAGCTAGACACAACAGGACATATATTATATGGGGTCTCACTAATATGAACTTAATACAATGAGTAAACCCACTGACTTAAAATCTAAAGTATAGGTTACTAGGAGATAGACTGAGGGTTGAGAAGGGGGAATCGACGCTTAATGCTCTTTCATGAACTCTAAAAATGTACAATACTATTACATGGTATTAGTAATAGGGTGGTTTATGGGGAAATTACACCTAATGTAAGCTATAGAGTATAGTTAATAGTAATATTTGATGTTCTTTCATCAATTGTAACAAATGTTACACAGCAATGCAAGGTGTTGGTGGTGGAGTGATGTATGGGAATCCTGTTTGTTACCCATGATTGTTTTGTAAACTCACAACTTCTCTAATTAAGAAAAACACTATACAGAGAAATCCAACATATATCCCCACACAGATGCATACATCCACTAATTTTTAACATTTTGCCACATTTACCATATCATTCTATCCATATATCAATCAATCTATTTGCTAAATATTAGAGTATGTTGTATACATCATTCTCCTTGAACACTTAGTACTTTCATGAAAAAGCAAAACTTGTTCTGAAGAACAAGGATATTCAGTTAAGTAACCACCTTAAGTTATAAATTCAATAAATTTAATATTAATATAGAACTTACAGTCTGTATTTCAAATTTTTATATGTTTTAATAATACCCTTTAGTGTTTTATCTCCTCCATTTTTTTATTAGAGAAGTTATAGGTTTACAGAAAAATCATGCATAAAATACAGAGGTCCCATATACCATCACATTACTAACACTTACATTTGTTACAATTGATGAAAGAACATTTTTATAATTGTATTATTGACTATAGTTCATAGTTTACATTAGAGACCACTTTTTGTGTTATAGTCTCATGTTTTCTTTTTAAAATTTTATTCTAGTAATATATATATACAACCTAAAATTTCCCCTTTTAACCACATTCAAATATATAATTCAATGGTGTTACTACATTCACAATATTGTGCTACCATCACCACCATCTATTACCAAAACTTTTTCACCACCCCAAATAGAAACTCTGCACAATTTAAGCATCATCTCTCTATTCCCTATCCCTACCTTGGCCCGTGGTAACCTGTATTCTAGTTTCAGACTATGAATTTGCTTATTCTAATTATTTCATATCAGTGAGATTTACAATATTTGTCCTTTTGTGCCTGGCTTATTTCACTCAACATGCCATCTTCAAGTTCATCCATGTTGTCACATGTTTCGAACTTTGTTCCATTTTTACAACTGAATAATATTCCACCATATGTATATACCACATTTTGTTTATCCTTTCATTGATTGATGGACACTTAGGTTGCTTCCAGCTTTTGGCAATTACGGATAATGCCACTTTGAACATTGGTGTGCAATATTGTCCCTGATTTCAATTCTTGGGATTGCCAGGTCATATGGTAATTCTATATTGAACTTTCTGAGGAACCAAGAAATTGTCCCACAGCAGTTGTACTATTTTACATTCTCACCAACAATGAATGAGTGTTCTTATTTATCCACATCCTTTCCAAGTCTTCTTATTTTCCATTTTTTAAATAGTAGCCATTCTAGTGAGTGTGAATGGAATCTCATTGTGGCTTTTTTTTCAATAGTCAAACTTTCATAAAGGAACTTCATTATGAACCTGACTTCTCATGCAAAGTTAGACAGAATGGCAATTACCATTTAAAATCAACTCTTTTAAAAATCTGTTGTATTATAGACATGCACTATCCAAACTTCTAGAAGGGAACATAAGATATATTGCAACCCATCTTTGGACACCATTACCAAAACTGGTTTTCAGACCAGCATTTACCACTTGCTCTCTGTCTAAGGGAAGAGAGGGCTTAATGAAGCAGGCATTGTTGATGCAATAATTACCGGAATGTTGTTCCTTAACATTGCTAAATGGAGCTCACATTTTTATTTTGTGATGCAGCTGATGACTTCTGCCCTTCTGCTTTGTTTGGACAGCTGCCACTCAAAGTACTGGCATCACAGCCATTCATCCCAAAAGGCACCATAGGGGTTAATATAAGCCTCTTAATAAAGCACAGCACCTAAATTCATAGGTGGTGTCCACTATTGGTCTATAATTCATCTCAGATAACATGACCATATCATTCCCTGGGAATACCACAATTAATGACAGGGTAAGAAAACTCGTAGTTAAACAACAGCACCCTTGTCGTAGAACAGTTATTTCCCAGCTATATGTCACTAATTCTAACTTCTGTGTCATTATCAAACAACCTTTTTTAAATCCTGGCTACCAATCAATTCTCAGCACACATTGAAGTCACTGCAGGTTCACACCCAGACCCAGATTTCCAAACCAACAAAGGAAGGAGGAGGAGGACACCTCCTGAGATCACCAAGACCTTCATTATGCCTAACTCAAAGACCAGCACTGACAGGAAACAGGAAGTGGCCTCATTGTGGTTTTGATTTGCATTTCCTTAATGGCTAATGATGTTGAGCATCTTTTCATGTGATTTCTGTCCATTTGCTTATCTTCTTGAGAGAAATGTCTCTTCAAGTCTTTTACCCATTTTTAAATTGGGTTGTTCATCTTTTTGTTGTTGAATTGTAGGATTTCTTTATATATTCCGGATTTTAAACCCTTAATGGATTTGTGCTTTCCAACTATTTCCACCCTTTGGTAGGTGTCTGATGCATAAATTTTTTTATCTTAATGAGGTCCCATTTATCTATTTTTTTCTTTTGTAGCTTGTGCTTTGGGTGTGAAATATAAGAAACCATTGCCTAACACAAGGTCCTGAAGATGCTTCCCTGTGTTTTCTTCTAGGAGTTTTATAGTTCTGGTTCTTATATTTAGGTCTTTGATCCATTTTGAGTTGATTTTTGTATATGGTGTGAAGTAGGGTTAGCCTTCCTTGTAGATGGTAGCAGTTGCACGGAGAGTGAAATTTACTGGTATTTACTGCAATTTATCAGCCTCTTCCTTACTCTTCCTTGGGTGCTGCACAGTATTCTATTAAACTCCTGGGTTTCAAAATCGTGATTCAGACAGTTCTTGCCAGTTCAATAGTTGTTCTGGTGGAGGGACTAATTCCTGGAGCCTGGCTTCCTATACTACCATCTGCCCACAATCCTCTTCTCCTCCTTTATTAGGTCCACTCCAGGATCATGTATTGCATTTAACTGCCATTGTCTCTTTAACCACTTTTGTGTGTGTGTGTGGAAACATATATACAATATAAAGCTTCCCATCTCAACCACTCCCAAACATACCATTCAGTGATCTTAATCACATTCACAAAATTGTGCCACTCTCACCAACATCCATTACCAATATTTTCCCATCACCCCAAACAGAAACTCGACACCCATTATGCATTAATATCTCCTCAACCCTGGTAGCTTGCAATCTACTTTTTTTCTCAAGGAATTTGCATATTCTAGCTATTTCATATAAGTAGAATCATTCAGTATCTGTCTCTTTGTGTCTAACTTATTTCATTCAACATGTCTTTAAAGTTTATCCATTTAGTGGCATGTATCAGTAATTCATTCTTTTTTAATGCTGGGTAGTATTCCATGGAATTATATGTCATATTTTGTTTATCCATTCATCTCCTGATGAACATTAGGATTGCTTCCACCTTTTGGCTATTGTGAACAATGCTGCTATGAGCATTAGTGTACAAACAACTGTCTGAATCCCTGCATTCAATTATTTTGGGTATTTACCTAGAAAAGGGATTGCTGGGTAATATGGTAGTTCCTTTTTTTTTTTTCCTGAGGTACTGGGGGCTGGGGATTGAACCCGTGACCTCATATGTGGGAAGCTGCTGCTCAATTGCTGAGCCACATCGGCTTCCCTGAGTTGGTTATTTTCATTTGTTTTGCTTGTTGTTTTTTATTTTTTAGGAGGCACTGGGAACTGAACCCGGGACCTCCCATGTGGGAAGCAGGTGCTCAACCACTTGAGCCACATCCGCTCCCCGGGTTCCTACCTTTCCTGGACAGTTACCAGGAACCAAACATGAACCAAAGTGAACTGTGGGACTGGCCCTGAGCAGACCCCAATAGGGAGCAAAGCTCCCCCAGCCCTGCTGTCTGACTGGGGATTCAAGCCTTCCCTAGAGAGCCTGGCACAGTGAAAGGCTGCAGGTCCTTCCCTTGGATCAGGAGTGCTTGGTATCAAAGTTGAAATCTGGAAGGGAAGGGAGAGAAGGTACCCTGACTGACCCTCCTCTGTCTATTTCTTGCTTAGAAATATGCAGACATATATGTTTTGACACTTTCACATAAAGAGTCTCCAATGTAATTCTTTGATTTTTGTCTTTTTAGGGTATAAAGTTGAAACTAGAAGGAAAGGACATAAAAAATACTTTATTCCTTCTTCTCATTTCTCTTTTAAAAATGTATTACCATACATACTTTGGGATTTCCATATACAGAAATTTTTCTGTAATTATTTGATTTGCCCTTTTTAGATCTAAACCAAGAATGGTGATAGACCAAATCCAGATGCCTTACAAATAACTTGAAGGGGAAATGAGGAATTGTGCTAGTAAACATAACATATAGTAGTTAATCAGACCAAAGTATTTTTATTTCTGACAAAAGCCTTGTAAAGTATGTTAGTAGTCTCCATTTAATATGTTAACAAAAACAGATGAAAAAATAGAATGCTTTCTTTGAAACTCATAACATCATGGCAGAGGCAAAGCAAGAAATCAAACACTCTTTGATCTGAACCCAAAAGAGTTTGTAAAGCTTCCAATTTAATGGGGGGGAGGGGAGGGGAAGTTGTATGTACATGTCTTTGAACATAAAAATAAAACAGAAATACAACTTCTAGTTAGTTTACTTATTCCCAGAGAATGCAGTCTCCAGTTTTAGAATTTAAAAGTCTTTTAGCTGAAGTTTGTAGGTGTACGTCCAGAGACTTGAGTCTTTGGGCTGTCCATGTGCCAGCTGGGCCCAGAACCTCGGTGGAGCAGCAACTTCTGCTCTACAGCTCATTGGACTCACCCAGGACAAATGGCAGGGAGATGATGATGGACGGCGGCCGTCCCAGGGAATGGAGAGTCTGCAGCTGCAGGCAGGATAATCCCATCCATCTTTCCCATGGGATATGGGCTCCCTCTCAATTGGAGGTGGAGTGGACATCACTATCCCAGACTCCTCAGGATGGGGGGAAGAGCTATGGACTAGAGTGGAATTACTTGAACTCTGTTATAGACATATTGTGATTCAAGCAATGGAAGAAATTACAACATTGATGTGGAGCCAGTGGCCACTGGAGGCTCTGGGGGCAGGGAGGGGGAAAAGTAGTTGTAATATGGGGGCTTTTTTGGGGCTTGGGAACTGTCCTGAGTGACGTTGAGGCAACGGATATTGGCCATTTTATATCATCATATAACATGCAGAACTGTGTGGGAGAGAGTGTGATCTACAGGGTGAACTATGGTCCATGCTTGGTGGCGGAGCCCCAGGATGTGTTTATCAATTGCAGGTGATGTGCCACACTAATGGGGGATGTTTGTGTGGCAGGTTGTGGGAAGTGTGGGAGGTGGGACGTATGGGAATCCCTATATTTTTTGTGCAGTATTTATGTGATCTGGGTATCTTTTAAAATAAATAAATAAATAAAACTAATTTTTAAAAAAGTCTTTTAACACCAGCCTCAATTAAGCTTTCAAATAGATTACTATAAACAACATTACTATATACAATTTTTTTCTAATTAAAAATAAATTAAATACTTATATATCTTCTCCCTGGACCTACCCCTAAATGTGTATTATTGTTTCCTATTGTATGTAAAAGCAATAAAGCCATCATCAACAATTTCCACCTAAAACTGATACGTGATTTTATGACTCACCACTAGGATATCTACCTTGAACCACTAAAACTGTACAGAAGAAATAACTCAAACCCTGCCCTTTAAAAAGGCACCCATTAGCCTATGACTAAAAAACTGCAGTGAGCATGCTAAAGGCAAGCCTATCAAGAGATAACAAGGATAAAATTTAACCAAAGAAAAGAATCATAGTATGAAGAGAAGAAATAATTTATGATCTTCCTCAGAATTATCAGGGTAGGGTACATTTCCTGGCATATTTTTATCTTAATACTTCACAAATAAGAAGACAGTTATCATTTTTATAACCAGATGAAATAGCTATCCAAAAGTGTGATCTAGTGTTTGAATTATAATAAGGCCTTGTTTTTCCATTTTCAGCAAGGTGATAAGTTAAAATGGAACCACAGCCTATTTTTGCCCCTTATTTCTCTGTTATCTAAAGAAGTTCAAAAACCTGAGAATTAGATTTAAATTCATAGCTTGCAATTCTTTTTGTTGTTATTTCTACTGTCTTGCTGTTTAAAACAATTACCCTTTCTAACTCCATCAGTATATTTATTCCTTCCCTTGCTTCACTGTTACTCAAAAATAAATTGGGCTGGGCTTAAATAAGATATAACTGAATGCAATACTTTTCAATTTGAAATAAGAACCACCAATATCAGCACATCAACACTTTAACATGGTCAAGAAAAGAGGTCAATGTTTTCTAGGCTGGTAAAAGTTTGTGTGGACTGAGGTTCAAAACATTTATCTGTAGCACTAATTTAAACTCTATGAGTTTATGATCTTTGGGGAAGATTTGTGACCCACATACAAATTATTATTACAACAAATTATTTTCCAGTAGAGGCCAGTATAAAGGTAATGAGCATGATTCTATGGCTAAGCAGATAGGAAACTTTCTAACAAAAACAATCAAGGGTTGGAATGAGAAATCCTTTCCCTGAGACATCTTAAAATGAGGCAGATAGTTACATGTCCTGAATGACTCGGTTGAAACTTCTCTAAAGGTTGAGCGATGAATTATATAACTCGAAGCTCTTCTCATCCCTATAGTCCATTGATAAATCTTTTGGTAGCACATTAGATTTTTTTTTCATGGATGAGTAACATGGCCTTCTCCCTTTTGACTCCAATCAGAAAAATATATGTCAAGAGATTTTCTTTTAGGGTCCATGTCACTCTGCCTACCTGAAGGCAACGATAATTTCCCCTTGACAAGAGGTCTACAAGCAGGCAATTGAAAAAAGCAGGACTTTATGTCTCCTAAGTCCAGTGAACACATTGCTTTTACTGCAATTTTAATGCAACAGTGAGATAGTGGTATTTTCCTTTTTATTTCTTTTTTTTGAAATAGGCAAAAACTGGTATGAACTTCCGAAGTGCCCTCCTGCACCACAACAAACTAAATCTTGGATAGGACACATTCTC
>JAQZBX010045881.1:0-20918 GCA_029593785.1 Cabassous unicinctus | reverse complement strand
GTTCTCACAGGCCCTTCCTCTTCTCACACGCCCTTCCTGTTCTCACATGCCCTTCCTCTTCTCACACGCCCTTCCTCTTCTCGCACGCCCTTCCTGTTCTCACACACCCTTCCTCTTCTCACACGCCCTTCCTCTTCTCACACGCCCTTCCTGTTCTCACATGCCCTTCCTCTTCTTGCACGCCCTTCGTGTCCTTGCACACCTTTCCTCTTCTTGCACGTCCTTCCTGTTCTTACATGCCTTTCGTCTTCTAGCTCACCTTTCCTCTTCTTAAAAGGCCCTTCCTGTTTTTACACGCCTTTCCTCCTCTTGCACACCTTTCCTCCTCTTGCACACCCTTCCTCTTCTTGCACGCCTTTCCTTTCGTTGCACTTCTCTCCTTTTCTTGTACACGGGCTCTTGCCCAGACTGTTCCTATGGCTTGGAGTGGCCCCCAATGTGCTGTTCTCCACATCGAATCTGACAAACTCTCTAAGCTTTTAGTAGATTCGCATTGGTCCCTGAAGCTCTTCAGACACTCCAGCACCATTAAATCATTCTTAATTAGAAAATCCCTCAGCCTACTTTGTGTACCTCTCCTAGAACACAGGCTGCATTTTGCTTTGTGTCAAAGATACTTTTGAAAAATCTATTGCCATAAACAAAGTCAATTCATGGAAGGCCAGGATGAAAACTCATTTATCTTTGCATTTTAACCAGCACCAAGCATGATGACTCACATATCCTAAACCTAAAGTATATGTTTCTTAGAATTAAACTATATTGAATTCTAGCTATTTTCTCTGTGAAGAAAGAATAATTAATAAATCTATTCAAGACCTCTGCAACATCAGGAATTACTACTTATAAAAGCCTATTTAATCACAACCATTGACAAAAGTGTGCTTCTTCAGCCTGAATGACCACAGTGAAATGCATGCGAGCATGCTGCCATTTATTAGGGACATTTAGGTTAATACCACTACTTTAAACATTAACTTATAGACTAGAAAAAACAAAGAACAACAACTTATGCGTTTGCTCATCTATGGCTTGGTGGGTGTCTTAGCATATAGTTTGTGTATCACAATTTGCTGGGTGACCTCAGGCAGGTAATTTTTCCTCTTTGGGCTTGAATTTCCCTGAATCATTATTGTTTTCTAGCAGTATTATGATGCATTGTTTCACTTGGTCAAAACAGTAATAAGAGCTAAACTAGGTGAGAAATACATGTTTTACGTCATTTCAACATGAACACACTGTGATTTTGGGCAAGCCCTTTGACCTCTTTAGAATGCTCTGCAAAGTGAGGCCACTAAACTAATTGGATTACTCTTACCAATGTATCTATTTTCCATCATAGGATGAGCTTGTCGTGATAGAATTTCCAATGATCACATGACCCAGAGGAAAGGACTAATTCCCGGTAGAAGGGGGCTATGTCAGGTTTGCACTCTTGTGAATATATATGATCCTTCCCAGTCCAAAATTTAAAAAAAAAAGAGTGAGCCTCCCTCTGTGCCCTGACCCATTTCAACAATGACTGATACCTTCACCATGTTGATGAGGAGAGGAGGCATTGAGATATCATAGAAGAGCTGGATTCCCAAATTGCAGTTGATTGGAACCACATGCGGAGGCCACTTATTCCTCAGCTGGTCTTCCGATCCCCTGGTACCTCCTTCCCTGGGGTGCCCACATTCATACCAGCCAATGCCTGAAATGAGCTGCTCTCAGAACCCACCTTCGCTAGCCACTCGTTCGCAACACAAATGACCCCTCTTCTTTCCTCAGTGCTTGAGTTGAATACCTGAGAATGACGTGGAAATTACCCACTCCATTCTATATAAAGCCTACTAAGTTTTTAGAGCAGAACATCTCCCTGTCTCCTGCAAAAATCAGAGGGCTGGTTTCCAACAGGATAACAGTAACATGATTTCATTAATTAATGCATCAATGGAATAAAAACCTGTCATTTTAACTTGTTCCTGAAATTCCAATCAAAGCCTCATTAGCATAAACATTTCAACATGCATCCTATATTAGCAGCAGGCATCAGGAAATGAAGACTTCCAGCATGGATGGGTAAGGAAGCAGAAAAGGTCATCCTTGTAGCCAAATGGATATGTTTTTTTTAAAAAAATGAGCTTCCAAGAAAACGTTACAATTTGATGAATACTCTGAACAACCCTTGGTATGGGCCTGGTGAATCAGCAGATTTGAGAGCTTTTTCACTCCACCAGCAGGGAGATCTTTGTCATAGTCAGACCTGTCCAAAGACACTGTGAGCTGCTTCAGGGGGGTGTGGGGTCCCCGCCATGGAATGTTCTTGTAAGACAGACAAAGGAGCTGATGCAAGCCTGAGAATCCAGCTGGAGCATTCCAGTAATTTCGAGTGGCCGTTGGAGAAGGGAGACTCAAAGAACTAAAGCAGGGAGAGAGTCTAGACTAACAATGTTTGGTTCCAGTCTTTGAAGAGCTGCCCGAGGGCCAATTGGTCAGCAAGTAGCAGGGCCTGACTAGAGTCTGAAGGTCTAGTTCTGCCACCTTGCTCTACCACAACTCCATGCACTGCAGAAACCCCCTAGGAGTACTGAGCTTTGTTGACTCGAGGTAGGTTAGATAACTAGCAGCTTGCCTGCTATCTAATACAGACTTGCAGGAATTGGTAATAGGTTGCATGCCTGGGAAAGGCAGGGGCATGGCAGAGAGGACCCAAATGCACCCTTCCCAAATGTATCAAGGCCCAGCCTAGGAACCCAGTCAGCCTACCATAGAGCGCCAAGCAGCCTGCCATTTAGCGAATGCACACGAGAAGTACAAGTCTCCAGTGTGAGCAGGCATCCCAGCTTTCTCTTCAAGGGAAAGCTGAGAGAATGAAGGACACTCAGCTCCCAGCTCTGCCCTGCGTTTGTTTCAATGGTGCAGTGACTCCCTCACCTTCCTCGAATCCCTGCTCATCCCTTTTGTCTGTGTCTTTACATAAGACTTCAGAAAAAAATTCCTCCCTTGTTCACCATCTCCCAGCCAGGACTGTGACTATGAATTTTATGGTTTTTCCTGCAAGCAATAACAGGTTACCTCAGTTTCATTTTAGAGTTTGATGCCCTCAATTGCTGCCCATTTCGTATCTATGTCAATGTAGAATTGTCTATTTTTATTTGAAGTTTTTAGAAACATGGAAGAGAAACCTTGGCCTTTTCCTTCAAATAACTGCTCTGGCAGCTTTATGGATGCCTAGTTAGTTTCTTCCTGACCTCCCGGAGAGGCCCCATCAGCTCTAACCCTGTTTCCTCTACTTTCTATATACCTGGCTCTGGGAGAGCATCAGGCATTGAATCTTGTTCCACAATCCATAATTCTCAGCTTCAGAGTTCAGTACCAAATAGGAGCTCACATTGTTGGATAACCTTTTGTACCAGCCCTTCAGCAGCAATTAAATCCAGCTCATCCAGTGACGCCTGGAGAAAACCTAGGCCCTCTGCTTGTTTGCAGGTGCAAAACTGAAACAAAACAAAACAGAATCCAAAAACAAAGACCAGTGACACAAGAATCTGAGGCTTCCTCTTCAGTTGAAGTTCTAGTCAGCAGTCAGGGGACAGAGAGAGGCCCTCGTGAGAGCAGAGGGGGAGGTGTCAGGTCCCTTTGGGGGGCTTTCCCTGGAGAAGAGCTGAGAGCAGGATCTTAGTCTATAAGTGACAGGCCCATGCATCCTTAAAAACATGAAAACTAGGCATGGCTGGTCAGATAATGGGAACCACAGCAGCTGTGTGAGGCCCTGAGGTGCCAAGTGAACAGATTGTGGAGCTCTCTCTGGTGAAGGAGGAGGGAGGACGTACTGAGCTCCAAGCGTGCGCCCAGGAGGTCATCGTCACACCTGCCACTCACCAAGCAAGGACCATAGGGTGTTCTTATAGCTAATCTTGACCGCATGCAGCAATCTCCTTCTGATTTAGAAATGATGAAACAGACTGAAAGGGTTTAAAAGACTTATCCGAACACTATGGATAGTGCACCCGGGATTTGAACCGTGTCCATTTTTTATCAAGCCCTGTGCTCTTTCTCCCATGCCAATGTCCTGCACCCTTCCCAAGACTTCATCCCCTCTGTTGGCATCTGTGTTGAATGCCAACCACACACTCACTAACACTTAACTCACTGCAGTTCACAAAGCTCACAAATCAGACATTGTCATCAGCCCTAACTTCCACACAGGCTTAGCCCTGTGACTACCAGGGGAAATGAAAAACTCAGACCTCGCCCTGGGGAGTTTGGACTCATTGGGGGGTGAAATTCAAAGACTCAGGGAGGACATAACAGCACCTCAGGACAAAGGCATCAACACAAGAGACGCTGGATGAGTGGCCAGAAACTCAGGGTGAGGAGAACAGTTTGAGTGAGTGTCCAGAGAAGGCAGCATGGGCGAGGGGACTTTGAACTGGTCTCTGAGAGTCAGCTATTGTTTGGAGAATCAGAGAGGAAGCAATGGGGCTTTCAAACTCTGAAAAGCCACAAAGGCAGGTTTGTAGGAGTGGAAGCATTCATGGTGTTTGCATGGGACAGTGAGGGAATTCCTTTGGCTAAAATAGATTGTCAGTGCTAAGAACTAGTGAAAGAGGCAGTCCAAAAGGTAATGATGTACCTAAATCGGATGTCTTACCACTGGAATATAAAAAAAATTCAGCAGGAGCCCCCAAAGACATGTGTAAATTTTTTTATTTCTAAATTATATATAAGCATTACCATCCATGCAGAGTATTATGTAAAAAGTACAATTTCTTAGAGTTTTTTTAAAAAGGATAAGATAAATAAGCATAAATAGAAGTTCTACAATTTCGTTTTCTGCATTGAAATGGATTTCTCACTGTGTATGTGCTCTGCCTTGGAACGGAATGCCATCCAGTCCCACATTCACTCTCTAGAACTTCCCATGACCTCTCAGGGACCTACAGATCTCCTTTCCTAGGGACAATCACCCACAGTGCCTTCTCTTGTCATTTCAATGTCTATATATGTGTCTCTTCTCCCAGTACAACTGTAAGCTTTGTGAGGGCGAAGAATGAGAACGAATTAAAAATGAATTGCTGTGTACCCCAGCATGGAGCTAAATGTTACATAGAGACCTGGGGTTTATTTAAAGTTTTGCATGATTGGGGTTCTTTAATGCTGTTGTAATAAAACTGCCAAAAGTAGGTAGCAATGAAATGCTTCAACTGAGAACACGCAGTCAAGGCCCAAGAAGAACGGGCAACAGAAAATATGTCCCAGTGATGGAAGAGGGGAGAGCCTCCCCAAACAAGGTATGTGCATTGCCCGTCCCACGAGGCAACCACCGCCAGGGAAGCTGTGGAGCTCAGGGCCTGTGGGCCTTTTGCACAAAATCATAAATCAACAAGCCAACATAAAGAAGCCAGACTGACACATGAGAGAGATACTTTAGAGACAGGCAGGGGAATTTACTAGCACTCAGAAGAAATAACAGTCTTAGATGACAGTTCTGAATCCCCAAAGAATCAGATAAAGCAACCTCAGGAGGTCATATAGATGACCTTGATCTACGCAGAGCTGTGAATAAACCAGCAATTGAAAAATGAAGCACGCTGAGCATGCACATGGGCATACTTACAAGTAATAGAAGGCTGAGTAGGAAAAACAGAAAAGTATTAAAATCTTGCATAATGAACAATATTTGGTGTAATATAAACCACAGAAGTTCATATTAATTTGGATGATAATATGCAGCTCTTTTGATGACATTTCTTAGTCTCACAATGATTAAAATCAATGGGTGTTCTTGTTGTTTTCATATATTGAATTTGGATCCTCATTATGTGTTTTGTGAAATATCAATTCAGAACATTTTCTCAGTTTTTGTTTTTGCATAAATTTTGCCTAGTGACTGTTAGATATAACCCTCCTCTAGATATTTAACAAAACCTCTTTCCTGATCTCTGCTTTCATAACGAACTCTTAAAACAATCCAAACATTGCTTTCATAGAGAGTCAATCTCTCCATTAGATAGAGTAGTCAGAGTGCTTGGGGCTCACGATACCTTTAGGGGTCCACGGAAAAGGTTTAATTTCCCTTGAAATCAGAAAAAAAATGAACTTTTAGGTCAAAAAGTGTTTTAATGTATACTATTAAAGTGTTCATCTTTAAACAAATGCAGCTGTAATACATAAATTGCATATTTTTAGGGAAGGGGCCCATGAAGTCAAAACTGCTAGAGCCCATGAAATCCTTACGTATTCCTGCTCAGAATGGGATGCTTCTGAAATCAAGGTCGTATCTGTGTCAGTCCTCTGCTTTGGGCCCTTAGAATTATATTTTCTAGTACTGGATGGTGAAGAGAAATGCAACATGTCCTAGCATCTGGCCTCTTCCGTGGACTTTTCGGCATCATCTATCTCTATGCAGACTCCATCCCAACTCATCATGCCTGGGTATCAACTGTATTGATCTACTCTTTAACCCTCTAAATCACTATCCCCTCTTCTCTCCTCTCGATGTTTCCATCAATAAAGCCACACCCCTATTTCTGGATACAATTGCCATCACCCTCTTCCCATATTTGCCAAATTATTCCTGCATCTATATAAATTCCATTGAAAATGCCATCTCCTCTGCAAAACCTTCCCAGATTCCATTCTACAACAATCCTTTTACAGCCATAGTATCCCTATCATCACCCTTCTCGAGGGCTCTTAGACTGCACGGTGCCCTATTGTTCCCGTTATTTATTTCCTATCTAGCACATGTCACTATCCACCTGGCTTGAGAGTTAGATGTGCCTTTCCACTTCTAGGATGGAGCTAGTAGAGGACAGGGACATATTCTTTTTCATCCTCTTCCCTTACAGAACCCATCTTCAGTTCCTTGGAGGATTTTTGTCATTATTATAATGGAGAGGCAACTATTTTGTGACAAGGACAATGAATTCTCATGTCTCACAGATACTGCAGTTTTCAGTGTTTGCTGCAGCATCATGGTGTAGTGGATGGAGCACTGGACTGGGAGTCAAGAATCCAGATTTCTACTGTGCGTTTAGACTACAACTAGCTGAAGGCAGCACAACATTTCCCTGTACTTGTTTTCTCTCCTTTAGAAATCTGGGTGTGGATAAGAGCAAGTTTCAGGCGCTCGAGCTCTGGCATTCTCTGGCATCCTCTGGCTTTAGGAACCACCAATGCTGGTCCTAATTATGATCAAATACCACACAGGAAAGAGCAGCAAGGGCTCCAGAGCATAGGAGAAGGGAGTGCATTCCACCTTCCTGCAGAGGCTCCCTCAGCAGCTGCCTGGCAGTGCCGGGACCTTGAGGGCTACAGTCCTCTGGACACGGCGAGGTCCCACCCTTCGATAAAGCTCTTCCTGCCCCTCAGTGCCTAACCATTAGGTAATAGTTGCTTTCAAACATAAGGGCCACCGACTCCTAAGCTTTTAGGATGATAGAGGCAATTGTGAAACTCTAGATGAGATCCCTTCCTACCAGATCTGCCTCCGAAAGGAAGATGCCAGACAAAAGCAATAGTGTTTCATTTCTCACTAAGGACAGGCACAAGGTCTAAATGAAACCCAAACGCAGTGCATGCAATGAATCCCCAGCCCAGTCAGGACTGTGCAAGAGGCCCCTTTTGTCTTGCTTTAAATCTTTACTTCGATTTGGATTTGGGAGATTCTCTTTATTCCCTTTTCTTTGCTTCAGAAACACCAAAAAAGAGACCACCATGGAAGACAGGGAATAATATATTTTGGAAGAATATTCTCGAGCAAATCTCGCAGAGATGGACTTTGCTGATCTTTTAGAGAGCCATGTGGTTCTCTGACTTTGCATTGTTTTTATTCATATTTTCCAGACATTCACTGTTAACCCAAACTCACCCCACGGGGTTTGCTGTCCTAATTTTTCTAATCAAAGAAAAACCCCAGCTGCCATCCATAGCCACATGTTTCTAAGACTAAGGGTGATGATGCCGTCATCCAACCATACTCTACATTCTTGCTTTCTTGAGAGTCTTAAACACCACGTGAGAGAAATGACTAACAGCCTGAAATGGTGACCAAACCTGCAACTGTAGTCCCTTTAACCATTTCTAATCCCATTCATAACTAGGGGGTGATTTTTTAGCACCTGCTGACGGCTTGATCTCTCTGGAGCATTCATTATTTGTCTTAGTTACCGAGGGTTGCCGTGTAAAGTACCCCAAGCTGGTGGCTTAAAACAATAGAAACTGTGTTGGCTCACAGTTCTGGAGGCCAGAAGTCTGCAGTCAAGGGGTCAGCAGGGACTTAGGGCAGGATCCTTCCTTGCCTCTTCCTAACTTTGGGTGATTTTCCAGCCATCCTTGTGTTCCTGGGCCCGCAGCTGCAGCCTCATGCCCACATGGCCTTCTTCTCATTCGGTGCTTGTCTCTGTCCAGTCCTCTCCTTCTTACAAGGACGCCAGCCATCTTGGGTTAGGGCCACCCTAATCCAGCTTAGCCTCATTCTAACTGATAACATCTCCAAAGACCCTATTTCCAATAAGAATCACATTCACAGGAGAGGGGTTAGGACTTGGACATGGCTTTTTGGAGGACACAATTCAACCCACAGCATTATCTCAACCAATACCATGAACCACTTTACAGAATAATTGTTAATTTTATCATTTTAAATGTGAATAAAGTGAGGATCAGAGAAATGACCTGTTGATAATCACACAGCTGGTAAGAGCCTGTCAACATTCCGCCTGTGACCCCAGAGAGTCCGATACACAGATATCGCTCTGCTGTGTAATTACCACTTGCACTGTTGCCTTCCATGTTAGACTATGAGCCCCTAAAAAGTAGGGGCCACTTGCTCCTCTTTTTTGCTTCCCCAGTGGCCAGCACAGAGCCAGGCATAGAGCTGCTACACAGGAAATGTCTGTTGCATTGAAATGAAATACAAAACTAATTTTTTAAACCTCTTGGTACTGCAGGACTTGAGAAGGGAGAGACAGGTGAGGGTCGTGCTAGTCAAAGAAGGCTTCCCAATTGTGTGGGGATGGTAGGTGATGGAAATACGTGGAGAAGGAGGGATGGGGTTTTCGTTTCCTAGGTTGCCTTAGCAAACGTCATGAAATGGGTCAGGGTAAACAATGGGAATTTATTTGCTCATGGTTTTGAAGCCAGGAAAATATCCAAATAAAGGCATCATCAGGGTGGTGCTATCTCTCAGAAGATAGTGACATTCAGGGGCTGGTTTTCGGTGATCCTTGGTTCCTCTGTCACATGGCAAGGCACATGGTTGTGTCTCCTGGTTTCCTCCTTCCACAGGAATGGCTTAAATTTAAGGACATGCTTTTCTGGGGTACATACAGCTTCAAACCACTACAGATGGGTATGGATTGGCTGATCTAAGCCACCCAACAATCCCACAAGGGGAATATTGCTTGAGCAAAGACACCAGGGGACTGATGACAGATAACGTGACAATGTGTGGACTGGGATGGTGCCATTAGCCAATGTTGCATATAAGAAATGAGAAATTACTGTCATATGGGATTAGCTGGGCCCAATGGTGCTGCCTCTTGAATGACAAGGTTCCCACCTTGCAATACCTCAAGCTGGCCCATGGGCAAGGAACGGGGTCACCCACACACCAACTCCTGTTTTCCGTTTCCACCAAGGGTGCAAAGTTCAGTTTAAGTTGAGCTCTTTGCCTTTGATGTTCTGACAAGAATGTACATTGCTGCTTGCCAAACCTCGCCCACTGGCCTGCCTGTATTCTTGGAAGGAAAGAAGAAGGAAACCGAGGTGGTAAGGAGGGGTCTGATTTCTGGCACAGTCGGTCATTTAGAAAAGGCATTTCCAAGTGCACTAGGTGCTTCAATTGCCCTATTTTCCTGAAATTAATTCTAAATTTTATGGGTACAATTTGTTTCCCTTTAGTCTCTAATTATGCTTTTAACATTCAATCTTTCAAACTCCAGCCATTAGTGACTTAATATGGTGTTATCAGGAGATAGAGTGGAGTTAGGAGTGTGGGTGGGAATTATAAGAGCAGAAGTTGCACCTGGGCCTGTGGTGGTCTGAAATTGATGTCCCCTGCAGGAAAGCTAAAAGAAAACTCTAAGTCACCAAAATAGACTAAAGTCAAGGCTGAAATTAGTATTTAAGGCATTAGGACAAGGGTCTGGGCAGGAGTTGAGAGGTAATCACAAGTTTCTATTGAAACTTTCTGAATGTGAGGTGTTGGTGTGTGACTCCAGGCCACACGAGGAGAAGCACAGGGTGTGCAGACATGGCCGGGCAGCAGACGATGCTCAGGAAAGCATAATTATTCTTCCTTAAATGAATCATCTGGCACTGACTGAGCAGCCACAGGGTTGCTTGTATTTCTTAGAAGAGGAGCTATAGCAGATGTCCTCTGCACCTCAGCACTCCCTACACACCCACAAACACACACACCTCCTCCCACTCATGCTGATCTAGTCTGGTCCATGGTTCCAATGACAGTATGTAATTTAATCCCTTAAATGCTGTAGGGTTTTAGGAACAGACATCAAGGAGGGGTAAGGTGGGCATGAACGGCTTCACCAGGAGCAGCAGACCTAGATTAGACCACAGAGGCCCATGGTGTGAGAACTGAGAAGGACGAGACCACAGACCCTGTTGTCAGGGAACCCCTAGACAGAACACACCAGAGTGGGGGAAGAACGAGATCCTATTAGGAGGATCTCACTGTCTTGGAGAGGAAGCACAGCCAGTCCTTGTAAAGAGCCACCTCTTACAGTCTGAGAGAGAAAAATAAGATACATCGTCCCTGTCCTCGTCTGAGTCATCAACTGAGAAGGCAAAAGATAAGAGTGACCACGTTCCGTGGGAGAGAGGAGAACCACACCCTTGAAGCAAGAGCAAAACATTTGGACCAGAAATATTCCACATCAAAAAATAGATTCTGTAGAAATTTAGAGACGTGAAAAATCATTGGAACTTGAGACGTTCCTGAAAGCTCTTCAGATGATGCAAGTTCCTAGTAGAAGGATAAACAGAAGTTGGAGATACTGGAAAAATAATATTTTTCATAAGGAAAAACACCTAAGGAGGGATAAAAAGTCAGGGAGGAGCAGAGTATGTGTGATGAAGGTACATACTATCCCGAGGGAAGTGCTTGTGCCTCTGAGGGTGACAAGGGAGGTAAAGCTGAAGTGACGTGATAAGACCAGGTCGTGGTGGGTCTCGAATGCTATGTTAAAAATGTCAGACTTCATGCAATCAAACAAGTAGAGAATACTGTAGTTGGCTGAGCGGAAATTTGACATTGGGGTGGTTTGTTTTAATCTTTTATTTATTTGCATAGGATTTCCTTCATGATTTCTCATTCTACGATCCTGACTATTTTCGAGAGGGAAGGAAAGGGCAGAGGAAATCTTTTTCAAGGTTTGAGAGTCGGCCTCATATGCTGAGTATTTCTAAAAAGCAGGTCAGCCAAAGCTCAGACAGGAGGACCTCCTCATGCACTTTCAGCACTGGTGTTCTACCTGCACAAGTGTGTGCCATCCATTCTGGTATACAGGTGCGTTCCAACTTCATAGGTTTGCCATCTAAAGAGGTGTCCCATCTGCACAGGTGTGCCACCTACAAAGGTGCATCATCAACACGGGCTTAAAATAGCTTACGCACCTGGGGTATAAATGAGCACATGCTGCTCTCCTCTTCCCAGCCTCTCTCCACATGGATGGCTCTCCAACAAGCCCAAGTATACACAACTGTCTTCCCCAGCACTGGGAGGCACTAAGGAGCCATGCCATCCTTTTCTGATTTGGCACTGGAACACGCTTCTTTCTCGACTCATCTTTCAATTCTTAAAATGAAGGGGAAAAGATGTTTCCTTCTAAGAATCCCACATTTCAAACATTTATTCTAAATAAAAATGGAGAAGCTTGTGTGTCAATAACAAGAACAAACAAACAAAAAAACCAACTAAATTTAACAAGTAAACATTGTAACAGGTTTGCATCAGAAACCACATTTACGGAAAAGGAATGAAATACCCAAATGGAAGATTAATCTTCCCATTTTACCTCTTATCTATCCTCTCTCCCTCTGCATTGGAAACAAATGTAACTCAAGATTCACACTTCCAAAAAAAAACTTTAATTCAAAGATGAACTTGAGTTATGACCTCAGAGAATTCAGAACCGACGCCACATTAGTCCTTTAATAAACTGGACTCGGCAATAACTGATCTCAAGGAAAATTCAATCAAAACCAAAGTCTTATCTTTCTTCAAAAACAGGACAGTTGAGAATTGAATGTGATGTCCTGGAAAAATCGAAGAAGAAATAACATCAAACTAGTTCGTTCCTGAAAACAAGGCAACAAGAAATTGATGGCATTTTCACCTGTGGCTTTACTACAAAAGATCCTGGGCTTAGAAGGCATGTCACTCGACTCTCTTGAAATCCAACACAGAGATAGACACATAGAATACGAAAGTACAGCAGCAAGTTTTCTGCGTAATTTTGAAGTAGAATCCAAGGAGGTCCTAGAGTCGATGACTATTAGTTCTTTGAACAAGTAAAAGTTTTCCTCTCAAGGCATTCAAAGGGCACAGGCTGTCCTCTTTCTTAGGCTCTCCTTTCTCAGCCACAGTGAAGGAGGGCAAAGAATGGGGGAGAAGTCAGAAAAGGAAGAGAGATTTTGAAACTTCTTTCCACATCCTTCTTGGTAATGTCTGTTATGAAGGAACAGAAATGGCTTGCATTTTATCTCTTTTCATGACCTTAAAGCTAAATGGATAGTTAAATGAGAAAGCCAGTCCCCAAGGAACTGAAAAGAGTTCACCTATTCACACAATCACATCACAATCTCAAATTATTTCTCGCCAAACAAAACAAGGAAAACAAGCAACTATAGTACACAATTCTGTCTGTGATTTTCTTTTTAAAATGAGTAAGAACAGGGTCATGTGTAATTCGGCCTTATGATGTCAGTCTTTTTCAGTCTAACAATAGTATGCATTAGTGTGCAGGAGAAAGTGTGACATTTCACAGAACTCACACTCACTTACCCTGGTCTATAACTCATGAAGTATGCTATGCATAAGAATGGCATACATCTATAGGGAAAACAAAACAAAACAGCATGTTAAGAACTTCAGGTTTAAGGGAAGAAGGAGAAAGTCTGTGGTAGAAAACACAAATGAACTGATACATAAAAGCACAAAGAATTGCTAACACTTTCGTGCTCATCCTGGCCTTGAAACATGCATCATGGCATCTGCATTGTCAAACTAATAAAGACTTAGAGAACGTTTACCAGGCTAGCTTAACCCAGAAAAAAGAGTTTCATCTATAGGAATCCGTCTTCTAATTGGAACTTTCACATATCAGGTGCAAGATTGCTTTAAATGAAGTAGGTAAACAAGGAAAAGTAATTTTCTTACTGATTACTGAATAAAATACTAAATCATTCCATTAAATTTGGTCAATGTATTAAATGGTGTTAAAAGACCTAGGGGAACCAATATTATATAAAGCTGGAATAGATGGGACTTCTACTCTTGAGGAGGTCACATTTTAATGTAAAACAAGTCACTAGGAAAGTAAGTGTATGTGTATGCATTCTCCTACTGTGGCAAGTGCTGGGACTAGTATATGTGAATGATGCTATGGGAACTCAAAGGAAAAAATAAATAAATAAAAGCCCATAATAGGGATCCAAAGAGGCATCATGAACTAAGAGTTTTGGAAGACAAGTGGGAATAAGCTCAAAAAGAACGGGCAGTGAGGCAGCCTGAGCAAGACAGAAAGATGATGAACAGCATGGCGTCTTGGGAAATCACACAGACAAGCTCTCATAGGTGAAAGCCAGCCTAATTTGGGAAAACAAGGCATGTCAGGGCCTCAGCAGTAAGTAGACGGCCCAGCCAAATGAGGATAATTTGAGTAGAGTTTCATAAAGGGTCTTTAATAAAGGTTTGTGCAGGAGGTTGAGATGCCACAGGGGATGCTGCCAGTGTCCTGGACTGGTAATGGTGGGATGCCCAGGGCAAGGCCTGAAGGGGGAGAAGAAGGGAGCGCTACTTGGAACCCAAAAGCAGAAAGGCTGCTTGTCATGAGACGAAGTCTGAGGGGTACAGGCTGGGATCAGTCCCATGGGAATTAATCTCATAATTACTTTGCCTTTGAAGTCTCTATTAATAGTTTACCTCTTCCCTGAAGCCTCTGCAGATCTCATTAGAATCAATGACTACGTTTTTGTGATACACACAACTTTCTTTTCCTTACATGTATCCCTGCCTTCCCTGTGACCTGTATCATCATCAGTTCTAAATGGACCCTGAGATCCTTTAAGAAAAATGTGTGTGTCTGAGTCGGCTTTGCATTCCCAATGCTCAGCATGGGTAAAGGATCACCCACTTTTTCTTAATATGGGTATAAGTATAAATAATTGCATCTGTTATCTAAGTATTTCGCCATATCAGGGAGTTATGCTGGGTATGAAGACGACCCTTCTTCTCAGTGTGCCCAGGTGGCCTGCACCTGGAGGCCCAGGCAACTAAAAAGGAGAGATGAGTTCATCATCCAGATAACACACAGAAGAAACCAAAGAAATATCTGCCTGCTTCCAGGAGCAGTTTGCTAGAGAGCTTCCCATTCATCAATAAACACAGTCTTCAACACCATTCAGATTCAGTCAGCACTCCATGAGTGCCATTCTGCACCAGATGCGTACACTGAGCATTTCACGTGGGTGATCTCAGCTGAAGGTCAGAAAAACTCCACGGAGTAGGGATTATTGTCTGTATTTTATAGATAAGGATGCTGAGACGGAGAAAAATTAAGGATGCAATTGTTAAGTGACAGATATGAACACAATACTTCTTGTTTTTCACCACACCAGAATGACTTCTTTTCTTAATCTGAGAATTAAATTTAAATGGGATTTTATATATACATATATGTATATGTATACATATATATACAAGAGAATATATAGAGTGGTGTCTCTTGGCTATGTACTCATTAAATAAGCACAAAACTACAAACAAGTTTTCAAAATGTGCTGTGAATTGATTTGACCTCTTGGAGAAAGGTGGGAAGGAATTACTTCACTGAAAAATAAAACCAAATGGCAGAATCATTACCAGGATGATTTATATAATGATAATACCTCTAAAACATTGATTAATAAATATTTTGTTAACAATCACAATGGTAAATATTAGGTTAAAATGACCTTGAATATATTCTTGGCTATTTATTACAAATCTATGAAATTACCACCCACTTGGTTAGAGTTTTTATGGGAAAGTCATTCTGGGAAGTCACATTGTTTGGGAGCTAAAGAAAAATAGTAGAAGGGAAAATAGACTGTGGCGGCAAAAGTAAAATATACCGTGCTTTGTGGCTCTGGGTGCCAACTTCATTAATTAATACAGACTTTCAAATCCTTTCAGAAACATGTGCTAAAGGACTACAAACACCCACTGCTGGTGTAGATAGTAAAGACAGATCAAATGGGTTTCATTTAAAATATGGTGGCTTCAGATAAGACTAATTAGCAGGATGACAAAAAGAGTCAATAAAATAGAAACAAATCTTATACTTAAATGTTGGCAATAATTAGTAGAATTAATTAGAAGTTATTTCTCCTGCTCATTACTATATGAAAAATGTTCTCCAGATTTTTGTTGCTCTTGTTTTGCTATTTTTATTATTATTATTATTTTCTTGTGTTGTAATAGGAGATGCCTGTTCTGTGCAACCAGAGATGCTGATGACATCAGGAAAGAGGGGTGGGTGCAGGCAGGTGGGGAGTGGGTGAGAGGGACATCAGGAAAGCTGGTAAGAGAGCTTCCAGGGCCAGACGCATGGAATGGGACAGCAAGCTAGTTCATTGATAACAGCTTTTTTCTTCAATTCATCGTTTTTAAAAGCAGAATTATCCGTTCTGCTTCTTCTGGTGCTTTGAATTTCCTGGATATTTGTTGTTTTGGTTATCTATTTCTGGGTACCAAATGCTCCCGAATACTTAGACAGGGGTTCTTAACCTTTTCTGTTCCATGGACTCCTTTGCCATTCAGGTGACAACCACAGACCCTTTACTAAGTGCACACTATAGTGTGTATTCTTTAATAAATATATCACACCCGCACCAACACATCCCCACAAAAATAAGGTTTTTTTGAGTTTAAATTCAAGCTCATTGACCCCTTGTTAAGAAGCCCTGGCTTAGGAGACCTTAACAACAGTGAGTGAATGCATCGCATTAACTCACACTTGGGCAGAGACCAGCAAGGCTGCCCCGCCTCGCCGAGGGGCAGACGCTGCCTCTTGGGTGGCCTCACACCCGGGGCCGGCACCCTGGTGCTGACCTCGGAGCTCCGCCAGCCTCTCCACAGGGCCGAGGCGGGCGACGCGTAGCACGGGGACCTCAGGGTAGCGGGATTTCTTACATGGAGGCTTGAATCCCCCAGAGCACAAAGGTAGAAGTTTCCAAGCCTTCTTAAGGCTGAGGCCTGACACAGGCATTGCATCCTGTCTGCCACATTCTAATCATGAAAGCAGGACGCAATCCAGATTCAAGTGAAGAGACCACACGAGCGTGTGAATATCAAGAGACGCGGCTCGCTGGGGATCCTCAAAGCAAGCCTACCCCCACCGGTTCCAGAAGAGATGATTGACATTTGACCAAAATGACACTCTTTCAGAGTGTTAATGATATTAAAACAAAAGTCTGCAAGGGAAGCTCAAGGTGACGCCACAAAGTAAATGGCTTTTCTACTGGGTCCATGTCACTAACGCCCCACTGGAGAGCACAGAGTAAAAGTATTTGCCGTTGTGTGAAAGCTGAGGGACATTTTCTCCACGTGTTGGAAACAAGTTCTTTATGAAAGGAAATTTATTGGCCAGAAGCTAATAGATGCACCTTTGTTTCCGCCTCAATAAAACATTTACCCAGCTTCCACACTCTCTCACGTGCTGACTCAGCACAGGACGTACTGTTATCTGCTTCGAGGGTAAGGGCACATGGAATACAATGATATATTTTAAAAGGGAATCATACCAAAACAGAGTCTGCAAATATTGGTCTCATGTGAATCCAGACTATCTGAGAAAAGTAGTTTAAGGAGAGATTCTCAGCTTTGCTGTCTCCTATAACTAATAGAGCCCTTCAGGATTTGTATTGTGGAATTATGGGAGGGGGAACTGCTGCAGTAGAAAGAAGGAAGAGCAATCTTAATTAAATTTCTGTCACGGCTGTTTTCTATTCATCTTGGATGGCTCACCACCCCACAACCTCTAAGCCTCAGGTTCTTCATCTTTGATAATGGATGGAAATCCAGATATGAGGATTATGGGAGATAAATAATATAAAGCAAAATAAAACAAAGTAAGAAACGTGAAGTGCATTGTATGCTGTGAAGTGTTATACAAAACTACTGCTTCATAATGATGGTACATGAAGGTCTATTTTAAGCAATTCCATCTCTCTTTTCCCTTCTGACAAATACTTTACCTGATGCTCTCACACACAAGGGCACTGCGATTGCAGACTCCTACTGACATAAATCTCATTGCAGGTGATTTTGAGTACTGCATATAAAAAATATTTTAGCATTTTTACAGATGTTAAATAAGTACCCCCAGAATGTAAATGCCAATTGTGGGTAAAGAAAGTCACTTTAGAGATGCTGAAGGTGGAGTATAGCAGTCGTCCAGGCCATCTGACATTTTCGTTAAGAAAACTCTTGTCTACAGGAAGTCATCTCTGACAGTTTGAAGCTTTTGGTGGATCCCAGAAATGACCATATTCTTGGAGCTAATCCATTCCTGTGGGTGTGGGACACTTTGATTGGATTGGATTCATTTGGGGGGCATTTGGTGACTTGCTTCAGTGAGGTGTGACCCAGGGTGGGCTTGGTCGTCTTACTGGAGCCCTTTATAAGGGAGGGCTGAAAGCACAGAGACATAGAAAAAAGCAGCAGAGACTTAGAAACCTGAGAGGCTGAGAGAGCAGTCCAGGAGGCCAGAGGCTGGACTCAGTGGAGCACAGAGGATTGGAAAGAGGCCCCCAGGAGGCTCAAAGAGAGGCGGTCCGGAGGAGAGGGGAGAGCGGAGCCATATGCCTGATCGCCCACGGCTGAGCTCAGGGAGAAAGTAAGCCCAGAAGAGAAGGCAGAGACCCAGACAGACAGATGCCTCCAGGTGCCTTGCCAGGTGGCAGGAGTCCACGATCGCCAGCAGCCGGCCTTCAGTGAGAAAGCATCTCTGATGGCCTTTAATGCGGACACTTCCACAGCCTCAGAACTGTAAGCTTTTAAACTAATAAATTCGCATTATAAAAGCTAACCCATTTCTGGTACATTGCTCCCAGCAGCCTTTAGCAAACTAAAACAGCCTAACCTCACCTGGTCATGCCTAAGGACGAGACTGCATCCTTTTTTCATAAACAATGATGGTTTCTTCCTGGAAATGTCAAATCAGGAAACCCTGACTAAGCCTTGCATGTCATACTTTCTTAGGCACTCTGAGGGGTATAGAAATAAAAACTTAGGAGGAGTTTCTGATCTATTACCTCAGATTCACCTATAATGCTGCATTGCGCTGGGTGAGACAGCTGTGGGGTTGACAGGAGCTACTGTGCCTTAAGGAAGGGAAGGCAAGCCGGGCTGGAGGAGGCACAGGAAGCTTCTGGAAGACAGGGGCTGAACTTCGGGTTAACACCCATTCCTGTATCCCAAACCTTGAGAAGCAGCTGACCATAATGTTTACGCATTTGAGTAGGTTCCCAAAGACTGAGATGATCAGAGTCAGAGATTCAAAGAGAAGGTATTTAGACGAAGGAGAAGCTTGAGATACGCATAACCGGGACCCCCTAAGAAGTTAGAGAGGTGAGATAGGTAGGTAAGGGACACCCAGTTGTGGAGCGCTTCTGAGGACAGGCCAAGGAATTTGGACTTCCATCTGATAGGCAATAAGGGACAATTATAATATGCTTTCAAGTAAAATATTCCATTTTGTTAAAACAATTCTGGAGTGGAAATTTTCTTTAGTTTCATTTCCAGTATTGAGAGTTCAAAGTCTTGCAGAATGCTCATGTTAAGTAATAGAGAAAAGCCTTAAACATTGAGTCATTTTTCAATGATGGAGCTATTTGTCTTTGATTAATCATGAGGATATTTCCTTTCTACTTGTGTCTCCTTTCATCTATCTCTATTTCATACATTTTTTAGATACTAAAAATCTTCTCCTTTGAAACTGCAATAAGAGGTTTCTTTTTGTGCTGATTTTGGTTTCATTGTTGCACCAAAAAGCATTATGTTTATGAAGATCCTGTAATAACAGGCTCGACAACCAGTGAGGTAAAGCCACTGGAAGGATGGTGGCCTCATATTACAGTTTATATTATCTTAAAATAAAACATCTAATGATGCTTCCATTAGGAAATCCAGTGCAAGGGTAAACATTCCCTGAGCCAGGTGGTCATCAAGTAGAATAAAATACAGTGAGAGAATTATGTCTCATGAAAGAGTCTCTTTGGAAGTGAAATATGAAAATACAGTGTTACTTCTGATTTTTTGTGTGAATTCTATCAGAAAGACATAACCATGAAGTGAACAGTGTCTAACATATTCAAGCTTATATATGCTTAAGGGCGGAGAAAGGTAGCTCAGTTAATAGATGACCCTGCACTGGCAAAACCTGGCTATAAATTCAGATAAACACAAAAGCCAGATGAACAAACATGCTGCTGCAGCCCCCAAGAGGTACAGCCAAGCCAGCATTGCCTGCTCCTCTGTATTCTGCAGGAATACTAATTTTAATATCAGCCTGGATCTGCACTTAGCAAATCTCCAACCCTTGCACACAGAATTAGAATTGTACCTGACATATCCTAAAATGATACTTTGATTTTTCACTCTCAAACCATGCAATTTTGCTTTCTAAAACTTCAGCTGAGAATGAATGTATTTAACATTTGGCTCTGGCAGGAAGAAAATGTTTCAGTAGAGAAATACATGTCTCCATGAGCACAATTGTTATTTCAAACTCTATGCAATTACAGCGGAATGGTAAGTAGCACGTAGTAGGTGTTCAATTCCATTGATACATTGAGTTTCATGAACTAAGTAATCAGAATTCAAAATTGTAAGTGCAATTTGGAAAACTCATAAGTGAATATATGGTTCTCAGAATGACCAGAGATAGGAGAGAAATGATTAACTGTCCCAAGACAAGAAGAAGAATGAGGAATCTAGAAGCCCTAGAGGACTGATCCATAAGAAAGAACATGCACAATAACGGGCATGCCTTCCTATTTTATCCCTTTAAAGCACAGTGCTTGAGTATGGCCAACTCCTAGTATACCCTGCAAAGGCACATGGTCCTTGGATTTGATTCCAAGGACAGGGTAGTAAAGGGGAAGAATACTGTATTTGAATTCCAGTTTGTGACAGCAGGAAAATCGCTTCACTTCTCTATTCCACAGTCTCATCTGCTAAAGAAAGATTTTGAAATGAGCAGTTTCATATGGTTTCAATGCTGCCCTGTTCAGGAAAGAAAAGTTTCTATAATGACACTAGAGGTTATTCTTATCCCCAATTCTCTACCATAATTCCAAAACTCCCCAGAAAGGAGAAGTTGTTTGTGGCTGAGCATTTTGATAGGCTGAAATAACTGAATTACCAAACCTTAGTTACATCATTATCAAACCTGAGCCCTTTGCAGGATAAAGGTCCAATTAGGAAGCCTTAGCAGCAGCCTGCCTGGCAGAGCGAGGCCCTGAAATGACCAAATGCACAGCTGCAAAGAAAATGAGACAGTCCACGTGCTCCTGCATCCTGGCTATTGTCTGAGCTCCGGAACTCAAGGCCAGAGATCGTAGCTCCGTCTTTCATGTTGTGAGTGTCTTCTCTGTGTTAGCCACCATTCTAGGTAACTGGAAACAATAATAAACAAACC
>JAQZBX010045880.1:0-20919 GCA_029593785.1 Cabassous unicinctus | reverse complement strand
TCCAGGTGTGAAGTTAAGTCTTTGATTTTAGGTCTTTCATCTGTTATAATGTAGACATTTAGGGCTAGAAATTTTCCACTCAGCACTGCCTTTGCTGCATCCCATAAGTTTTAATATATTGTGTTCTTTTTTTTTTAAAGACTTATTTATTTACTTTTTATCCATTTTTACTTCCCTCCCCCACCCTGCTTTTCCTGGGTATTTTGTCCATTCGCTGGGCAACTCTCTGTGTCTGTTTCCTGCCCTCTATTCTCATCTTTCTCCTCCTGTCTTCACCAGAATTCGATCCTGGGTACCTCCGATGTGAGAGAGAGGCTACCTACTGCCTGTGTCATGTTGGGTCCTGGTTTTATGGCACATCTTGTCTTTGCTCTCCCTTGTATCTCTCTCCTGTTATTTCATCACCTTGCTGCATGACTCAGCAGGGCCTGATGGCACACCCATCAGTATGGCCTGGGGGTTTGGCAGCGCACCCATGCACAGGGCCTGATGGCATACCCACTCCTGGGGCCTTTTGGCACACACACTCATGGGGCCTGGCAGTGCACCCACTCACAGGGCCTGATGGCATATCCAAGCATGGGGCTTGGGAGGCTCACCTGCTTGTGGGGCCTGGGGGTCTCACCTGCTCGTGGAGCCTGGCAGTGCATCTGTGCACAAGGCCTGGCAGTGCACCTGCTTACAGGTTCTGACAGTAAGCCAATGCATGGGGTCTGGCCGTGCACCATCTATATTTTTCTTTATTTTTACCAGGAGGTCCCAGGGATTGAACCCAGATCTCTCCATATGGGAGACAGATGGATGCCCAAACATTTGAGCCACACCTGCTCCCAACATTGTGGTCTTGTTTTCATTTGTTTCAGAGATATTTACTGGTTTCATTTGCAATTTCTTATTTGACCTACTGATTGCTTAAGAGAATGTTGTTTATCCTCCATAAATATGTGCAATTTCCAGTCCTCCACCTGTGACTGATTTCTAGCTTAATTCCATTATGATTAGAGAAAGTGCTTTATATAATTTCAATCTGTTAAAATTTATTGAGACATTTTGTGACCAACATGTGGTTTATCCTGGAGAATTATCCATGAGCACCTGAGAAAAATGTACATCCTACTGTTTTGGAGTGCACTGTTCTATATATGTCAGTGAGGTCTAGTTTACTTATCAAAACATTAAAATTTTCTGTTTCCTTATTGAACTTCCATTTTATGTATATATTACATTTTGTTTATCCGTTTATCTCTTGATGTACATTTGAGGTGCTTCCAAATTTGGCAATAGGGAATAATGCTGCTATGAACATGGGTGTTCATATATTTTTGTGTCCTTGCTTTCAATTCTGGGTATATACCTAGCATTGCAATTGCTGGATCATATGGAAATTCTATACTTCATTTCCTGAGGAATTGCAAGAGCGTCCTCCACAATGGCTGCACAATTCTGCATTCCCATCAGCAGTGGATTTATGTTCTCATTCCTCTTTTAAATTAATAAATTGTTTAAAGAGACTTTTTGGACAACTTTAATTAGTTGTTTCAATCTTATATTTTGTCTGAAGGTTTATTTTGTTACCTTGACTGGTCCATATATATCTGTTCCTTAGCATGTTTTGTAATTTTCTGTTGATGTATTTACATCTGATTTTCTTGATGTGCTTATTTGGGGGTTCAGTTTTTCTCTCTTTCTAGGGTTTTCCTGTTGATTGGCTTTGTGTTATAGCTCATTTTGATAATAGGTTCAAAGTATATTAACTTTTAAATAGCTCATAATTAATCAGAATTTTTCAGCTCTTCTTCTTATTCTTGCTCTGAATATATGATATAATTTTTGAAATTGCAGTATCTGTGCACTTATCTCATCTCCAGCTTACCCTTTTTGCTCCTCCAGGAAGGTTACAACTTTTTTTTTATTTTTCAATTATTCACCATGTATTTATTTATTTGCTTATTGCTGGAACACACAGAATGTATTTTCAGAATTGCCCACCCATTCTACTTTGGAGTTCTGTCTCTATTTTTAATAGTCCTGTAATTATCTCTAGTTTTTCCTCAGCTTTTAACTGGATGACTAATTGTGATAGTAGGGTTCACCCAGTGACAGCCTTCTCAGGTCAGTTTTCCCAACAAAAACAGGCCCAGGGACCCAGAGGCTGTGTTATTATCTGGATCTCCAGATTTCCTTCCAGGCTCACTTAGATTATTGGCAGAATTCGGTTCCTTGTGGTTGTAGGATTGAGTTCCCATTATCTTTCTGGCTGTGGCTGAGACTCACTCTCAGTTCCTGAATGTATATACTTGAGAGTATTCTCAAGTCTTATCTATATGTCCCTCTCACTGCATTGCAGGTTATTGCTCAAGACTAGCAGCAGAATCTCTCCCAGGAGTTGAATCTCTCCTTCAGGAGGGTCCCAGTCTCTTTTAAGTTCTTTCCACTTTAAGATAGATCCAGTCTGGTTGAGCTTTGTTTTCATCAACTCAAAGGGAATGTATATGAGTCTTATTTCAACTGAACCATTCCTGCCTATTGCCATATAATATAATTCATTCACAAAGTGAAATCCATCACATTTACAGGCATTTCTGATCTCAAGAAGATGTGAATGTTCACTTTTCATAATCAGGGAGCAGAAATCATGGGATTCTCATATGAATTCATGTTAATGAATTGGAAAATTCCCTACAGTTTATGTCAATTCTCCCTAAAATGATCTATAGTTGTAGTGAAATTCATATAAATTGAAGCATATTTTTTTTTGTTAGATATTAACAAATCTTTTCTAATATATAAAAGGAAATGCAAAGGGTAGAGAATAAGTTAACACTTTTAAACAGGAACAAAATTGGAGTTCTCACTCAACCAAATTTCAAGAATTTTTACAAAACTACAATAATCAAGACTTTGCATTAATCGTGTAAAGATAGGCATACAGATCAAATAGAACAGGACAGTCCAGGAATAGACTGTTTAACAGATTTTCATTAAAGACGCTAACACAATTTAAAGAGGAAAGAAGTACTTTTAACAAATGGTGCCAGAACTAGATATATTTAAAAAAATGTAAATTATCCCCACCTCATTTGAGGACTGGTTTTATGAGCCCATTATAATGCAGTGTCTTTCTTGTTGTTAGTTAAATCTTAATAATTTAAAACACTATATGAAAAAAATGTGTTAGTTACCTTTGTTTTGATATCATGAAATGCACAAAATCACGTAATCAATAATTTATTAGCACTGGCTCTTAGTCATGAATGTAATTGTCATATGATTCTGAATAAACTCCTTCAATTCTTTTCATTAATTAGAAGTGAAATTCTAAGCATCCACATGACCATAAGATAAATTTTTTTCTGATAGCCAATATCTATTTTTCATTTTTTTCTTGTTAACCAAGTTTCTGATTTTGATAATATATTGCCAATCACTGTGTGCACATCCCATACTCATGTTCTCATCACACACCAATGGAGAAATCCTTACATATGGGTTCATCAATACCAGCAAATTCATGGATGGTAGTCTCCCAAATAGCCCTTGGAAATGAACCATTCTATTGTTCTATATTTGATTCTGTTTGTGTCATGCCTTTATCTCCTTGACCCTTTACAGTTTCCGATTCTTCTTTGCGCAACTCACAACTCTCTTTGTCTTGTTCTCATACAAGTGCCCTTTTTCCACACATGAATATTTGTTTTAGAGTCCAGACTAGTAATATCCCCAAGACTCTGTTTCATTATGCTAGACAGACCACAACAAGGCCTTTAGTGATTCATTAATATTTCTGCTGAAATCATATCTGATTGTATGTTGGAGTTGGGTTCCTTCACACGCGCCCCAGGCAGGTCATTCCTTACAACTCAACTCTTTTGGGAAACACTGAATTTCTTTATATTTCAGGCTATTTGTTTACTCTGTGACCTCAGGCCTCTGACAGTTTCATTAAAGATCCTGATTTTGTAAATTACTTCATCTTTTCATGTTACAGTGGGACTGATGTGTTTTCTAACTTTCTACATTCTTACAATTTAAATGATTTTATAATGGTTTCAGAATGCAGAGATAGAGAAATAGAGGAAAAGAAAGAGGGAAAGAGAGAGACAAGGAGTGAAAGACATGAGGAGAGTGAGGGAGGGAAGGAGGGAGGGAGATAGAGATTAGAGAGGTTTAGATGTGAAATGGAGAGATATTGAAAGAATGAGAGAAATAAAAAATGTATATGTCAAGGCAATTAATATAATTTAGTGGGAATTTTACAAATAATTGCATGCTATCCAAATCTGGTTGTTCTTGAATTTTGGATAGCAATAAGGGTCTGAGTTCAGAATACAATTTGTCTTTGTAATTTTTTGATTATCATTTTGTTATCATTCATAAAGATTTATAATCAGTATGTGGATAATAGAAGAAAATAGCCATAGTTACCTTTGAATATATTCTCCAAATCTCAAGTTTCAAACTTTATTTTGGAGAGTTTTAAATTCCAACAGACAAATCATTGGAAGATAAATATATAAGCACCCTTTATTCTGAAATCTAGCTGTAGATTATTTTTAATTAATTTTAAAATCCCATAAATGTAATGTATTGAAGAGATTTGTTGTGGTAACAGAAACTCCCCAAATTTGAAGGACTTTCAATAATGACATTTTATTGCTCACTCACAGCACATGTAGCGTGGGAGTTGGCTGTGGTTCTGACCCTTCTACTGCTTTGTTCCAGGCCCAGGATCAGCGAGTGCCACTTATATGAGATATGACCAAGCTCATGACAGAAAGGAAGAACAGGAGAAGGGGTGGAAATTTGCAAGGTCTTTTATCATATCTGCCTATATTCTATAAGAGAAAGCATGTCACATTCTCACATCAAAGGCAGTTAAAATAAGGATATACATAAATTATAGTGACAAATAAAATGTTCTACATTAGAAAGAATAGGACAAACAAGCATTTCATATCTGAGTTAATAACAAATGTTTATGAATTATATACATTTCAGTTTTTATATAAGCTGGAAGATGAGAAGCAGTTAGTGTAATTATTTAAGTGACTGAGAAACTGCAACCTTATGGATATCCCAGAGTGGATCATATATAAACATGTTGGAAAAATCTTAAAATTCTTACTGTGTCTACTCATAGTGAAGAAGTCAGAGACTATGTACATGAATCTAACAATGTAGATAAAGGGGGTGTTGGTTCCCTCTGGCTTCTATAACAATTTACTACAAACTTTGTGGCTGAAAAATAATAAAAAAAAATATATTCTCCTATATCCTTAGAGGCCATAGGTCTGAAATGAGTTTCACTGGGCTTAAATCAAGATGTGAACAAGGCTGGGCTTCCTCAGAGCTCCAGGGAAAATCTCTTCCTTTCTTCCTCCGATTTCTGGTGGCTTCCAGAATTCTGTGAATTTGGCTGCAACTCTCCAGTCTCCTTCTCCATGGTGACTTTGCCCCTTCGTCTTCTGTGTGTAGACTCCCTCGGCCTCACTCTTGTAAAGACATTTGTGAATGGACTGAAGTCCCTGCCTGATAATCCAAGCTAAGATCCATAAATAAATCACATGTACTATGGCCATTTCTCCAGACAAGGTAGCACTTATATTATCCAAGTATTGGGACCTAATAGCTTTCTGTGGGCAATATTCACCTAATAACAATTGACTTCTTGGGCATTGTGCTCCAAATGGGTGGCCTGGGAAGACTCCTGTCCAAGACCACAACCTGCTGTCTCCTAGGAGTAAGGCATGACCAGACTCACTTCCTGTCCAGAAGCCCTTTCAAAGGACACAAGGTGCTTAGTAAAAGTTGAACTGGGATATGGTCTCAATAGCTGCTTTCAATGAACATCTTCTCTGAGTCAGGCATTTTCCAATGAGTTTTAAAAGTAGTCCATCTTTATGAACTGTGGTTAACAGTACAAATATGAGAGCATTCTCTCATGAACTATAACAAATATACAATACTAATACATGATTTTAATATTAGGGCTTTTATGGAAAAATATACCAAGTGTATGCTATGGATCTTAGTGTTAATAGTTTGATGATATTCTTTCATATTATATAGCAAATGTTCCACAGCAATGCAATGTGTTGGTGGGGGAATGATATATAGGAATTCTGCCCATTATGTATGATTGTTTTGTAAGCATTTGACTTCTCTAATAAAAAATGCAAAAGCCAGATTTAAAAAGAAAGTACTCACTCCCTTAATTTTCACATCAACACCATAAGGAGGAAGCATTTCCCACATATCTTAGATAAAGAAGCAAAATCTTAAAGAGTTCATTTCCTGTAAAGAGGGAAGAAACCATGTGGGTACGTAAATGTGTACCGGCAGATCCTGAAATCCCAAAATCAACATTTAAACACCTAGAATCTGGTGTGAGATCAGCAGGAAGAGTCTTGTTGGAGAAGACCCAAAATATCAACACAGGCTGTATGACAGCAATACCTATCAACAGGTCAGTCACTGACTAGGACCTGCAGTAACATCATTTGGGTGTTTGTGATTGACACAGACCTCCAGAAACAGAATCTTCATTGAACAAGCATAAGGTAATTTTTCAATGAATCAGTCAGCAAATTGCTGATCTAGAGCAGGGTTTCTTTTTTAAAATTTTGGACAAGATAATAATTTTTGGTGGAGGCAATCCTTTGTATTGTAGGATGTTTAGCAGCATCCTGGTCTTTATCCACTAGATTCAGGTAAAGACTTTCATAAATGTCCCCATACATGGCCAAAAACCTCAGGGGTTCCAAATCACAAAAATTCGAGAACATTGTTCCAGAGCTAAGAAATAGAAACATCTTGACAGAGTTTCAATCAAAGTTTCATCTTTTCCTTGGTTTATAATTTTGAGAAGATAACTTACATTTTTTGAGCCATGTTTCTGCAAATGCAGAATGGACTAGCTTAAAAATTAAATGAAAGCTCCAAGATTTTAAAGTAAGGAACAGCAGACTGAAATCCTCCTCCAGAAACAGCAGGAAAGTAGGCAGGCTTATAGGGAGAAAGGAAGTCACAGGACCATGTGGGCAAATGAAGTTCACAGCTAGAGAGTGGACACCCAGTTGTCCAGGGGAAAAATGAAATCATAGGAGACAGGGCACTATAGCTGGCTCAGAGGGAGAGGGAAGCCAGGGAAGTGAACTGGTAGAAAGACAAGCAATCAGCAGGCTCCTAGAGTGAGTTATGTCCCCCACACATGGGCAACCAAGGGAGCATCCAGGTACCTAGAAAGCTCTTGAGGTGGGGGAACTGCGGGGCAAACGTATGTGGGGACTAGCACCCAGTCAACTAGGGGGAGAAAGGTGTAGAGGGTGTGGAGATATGGTGGGCAGATAAAAAAGAATGCCAGCCAGTGCAGTAGCAGTTCCAAGGAGAGGGGTGTGGGGAACTGTTCAGGAAGGCTGCCGTACATACCCTTCCAGGGAGAGAGAGGAATTAGGTCAGTGAGGGGGTGGACTGACAGGCACCTTAAGAGCTAGGCACAGTGGGAAGCCTGGAGAGGCTACCAGCATAACATCAGAAGCCCAACTGACCTGAGGAAAAAGAGGGCAGGCAGAGGTAGACAACTAGCCTTCAGAAGCCTTCAGAAGCCTAACCTAACCTTTGGAGCTGCGCACCTCAGGGGTTAAACTCTGATTAAAATATGTGAAGTCCCAGGTTCAATATCAGGTACCTCCAATAAAAAATAGCCTAACTGAATGTGTGATAAGGAGGGTAAGGAAAGGCAGCTTAGGAGCTGTGAGAAGCAGGAGTTGAGGGACAAGGATTCTCCGTTTGGGAAGTTAGACTTAGAATTGTTTAGGCTATTTGATTTGTTATTTTTTATTATTGTATTCCTTATACTTTTCTCTACACCCTGGTACCTTACCTGGGGAAGGCAGTATGAAAGGTGATTCGTAAGCCCTGGCAGCCTGAGACATTTGCTGGTGACCTGAGAGGGAAGCCTGTTTTTTCTTGTTTTTTTGTTTTGTTTTGTTTTTTTGTTGTTGTTGTTGTAGTAGTTGTTTTCCTCTGTCTTTATTCTTTCTTTTTTCCTTAGTTTATTTTTTTTTCTCTTCTTTCATTTTTTTCCCTCTTTTGTTGCTTTTCTAATTTTCCACCTTCTCTTTGTTGGTCGTCATTTTCTTTCTGCTCATATTCCTGATCTTTTATTCTATTTTTTTTTCTGTTTCTTTCTATTTTACCTCACATTTTTAATTCTTAATCCTTTTTATCATTCATGTTTTTTAATTAATATTACTTCTTTATTTATTCTTTTCTTCCTCGCTCTTCTTCAGTTCCTTTTCCATCTTTTTCTTTTTAAAATTCTTTTTCTCCTTTCCTTCCTTTTCTATTATCTCAATTTTTATTTGAGGGAACATGGATAATTGCAAGGATATAGAATAAATGGAACCAAGTACCAAAGAGGAAATTTACCACGAAACAAACAAAAATAAAAACCTAGAGCAGAAAGAGAGGCTAACCATCTTAATAAGCCCATCTAGATAAAAAGATGCTTAGATACTAGCAAAAAAAACCAAACATACTAAGAAACAGGAAAGCATTGCCCAGTCTAATGAACAAATTAAATAAGAATTGGAAATGAATAGCATGGAAAAAGTAATCAAGAACATACAGGCAAATATCATGAATCAATTTAATGAACTGACGGAAAAGATAAAGGATATTAAGAAAACACTAGTGGATGAATTTAGCACCCTGTCAATGGGCCTTACATTGGAATATATGATAACCTATCCTCAATGTATTAGAGTTGGACTCATTTATAATTTTCCTACACATAGGTCTTATGCCCATTTTATCTGAACCTATAATTAACATTATACTTATTAAATATGTGTTCCAGAGACTTAAATATTCCAGTTGTTCATATGCCAGTTGAGCCTTGAATCTCAGCAGAGCTGCCACCAAACATACCCTCCAGTTCCTTGGGTTCACCCAAGACAAGTAACAAAAAGATGATGGTGGCCAATGCCCATCAAAATAAACAGAGTTTACACGTACAATATAAAGCAAGACAGTTCCATCCATCTGCCTCCTGGCTAACTAGCCCCATCACAATCAGAAGCAGATGGTAAGTAGATTTTGGAATCACCATCACCAAATCCTCAAGATTGAGGAATGAACAAACATAAGGGAAAATGCAACTATGGTATAATGTAGGCTTATTAGAATAGCAATGGAAGAAACGGTAACATTGTTATTAAGAAAATGGTTACCAGAGATTATGATGGGAGGGTGAGGAAAGAATAATTGTAACACTGGGAATTTTGAGGACATTGGCATTGTTTTGCATAACATTGGAATGGCAGGTACAGACCATTATAAATTTGTCAATACCTATAAAATTGTGCAGAGTCAATTGTAGACCATGGGTAGTACCAACACTTAAGTATTTGTCATGAATGGTAACAAATGTTCCATAATAATGAAAGATATTGTTAATGTGAAATGTAGAAGGAGGAGGTGAGATATATAGGAATCCCCTAAATTTTTATGTAACATATATGCAATCAAAATCTTCTTTAAAAATAAATATATTAAAAATAAGAAGACACTGAGGAAACATACAGAAAAAATTGTAAACATACATAAAAAGATAACAGATCTGGGTGTATGAATGGCACAATGAAATAAATTAGAAATATACTTGAAGCACATAATTACACATAGGAACAGGTAGAGCAAAGAATGAATGAGTTTGAAGATAGTATGTCTGAAAGCACACAGATAGAACAGATAGATCAAAAGATAGAAGAAATTCAGCAGGGCCTCAGGAAATTTAATGAAAACATGAAACACACAAACACATGCATTAGAGGCATACCAGAGGTAAAATATCAGGTATAGGGAGCAGAAGAAGTGTTGGAGGAAATAATGACTAAAATTTTGCCTATTTTTTGAGTGGTATGGATGTACATATCCAGGAAGTGTACTCCAAACAGTATAAATCCTAACAGGCCTACCCCAAGACAAATATTTCTCAATTAAAGGAATGTTGTAGAACTGAAACAAGTAGCGTGACTCAAAATAACGAGGACCAGAAATCAGCACTTTGAATTTATCTGATATTACATATTATTAAGCAACTCATTCCTTGAGTCTTTCTTTAGGGTTTTCCTGCCCTGCTCTCTACTATTTATTGTCATATCTTGGGGCTCCTTTTCCACTTCTTTTTTGGTAATTTAAAGTTTGGTAAATTGAACTTGACATACACCAGCTATTTATATTAATGACTTGGATTTTATTTAAAATGAATCTTACCTCACACATGTAATATATGTCATCAGAGCTGATTGTTCCTATGCCTATTTGTAAACGCTCCCCTGCAAACTCATTTACAGAGTTTCTGGATTATGTCAATGAAATCAGTTATAAGATTTCCCTTCTTTTCATCTCATTAATTTTTTTTCAGTTCTTTCAAATTTCCTGAATTTTTCATCTCATCCCAATGTGGATTTCTTGAATTTCAAATTTCATCTATCCATTTTTGTATGTGCAAAGACTAGTACAGTCCTTGGTATGGGGCATATGCTCAGTGTATATTTGTTGAATTGATTGACAAGGAGAGGTGGATAGTTAAATATGAAGTGATGTCTACAACACAGAAATACAAACATATTGAATGAATAAAAGCTTTTCAAGAAGAAAAGTAGTTCATCTCTATTGAATAATAAAAACCATGATGCAAATTTCATTTCCCATTAGTTAAAGATGAGGCAGTAAGTGCTTGCAGGAACAAGGCGACTAGCTCAAGGTTACAGCTTTGTTGAACAGAGACAAGGTCAAACCCAGGCTGTCTAAGTTGAAGCCAGTGTCTTAGGCATCATTATATTGACACTAAATAAGTTATAATAATAATAGCTAAACCTCAAAGAAAACAAGAAACTTTCGGCTTTAAAACTATCATTCTGAATTCTGTTCTTCGACAAAGAACTGTTTTTTCTCTGGTGGTGTCAGTCTTGGAAACAGATCAAACATTAAAATAAAACCTCTCAGTGCAAGCCTTTTTCTTGGACAAGCCACTTTCCATTGACAATTCTTCCTTTGGTGAGTTTTTCTGTTCTTTCTCAGGTCACCACAACCAGATGTTTTTAACTTATTTTACAAAATAGCAGTTGGAAAATTTGGTTTCCTTAATTATTTCATTTTTTCTTCTTTTATTACTAGTGAAGATGGACATATTTTCAGGTTTATGATATTTGAATTAATTTTTTCTAAGTTGTTGGTTTACAATCATTAATTATTTTTCTTGAGAATTTTTTTTCTCATTGGATTAACAGAATTGTTGATGTATGTACATTGTTATGTGTTGTGTTGTAATGCCCAACATATTCTAAATATATGTCTAATTTTTCATTTGCATTTTGTTTTCTTCATGATGTTTTTGACATGCAGGTTTTATTGTACTTGAGACCATCACTTATGTTCTACATCCTTTTCCTTGGTATTTCTTTTACCTAGGTTTATCTATATATTCTTTTAGAAGTCTGATATGATTTTACATCCTTCTCCAATTTCAAATAACTACTGTAATTGGTATTAATATTTGTCTTTTATGTGAGTTATTAGGTAAACATGTATTTTCCTAACGTAAATAATTTTAAAGATAGACTCAGGATCATACTGTTGAACACAAAATCCAAACACAAAAGAATGCACATATTGCAATTATTTTTTTGTAAAATTTTAAAAAGGCAAACAAAAGTCTAAGCTGTTAGAAGTGTGGAAATTCTTACCCTTTTGGTAATAGTGGCACCTGAAACTGGAATAAAATCACTATCTTTGCCTGAACTTTAATTTATATGATTTGTTGCAAGGGCCCATGTCCACTAGCTCCCTCTCACCTAAATTAGTAAATCACATGAATCTAGGAGACAAGGAGGTGGGGTTTTCCATTGCCTGTACAATTAGATGTCAGTGATGGATGCTGAGCTAAGCATGCCTGTTATGTGTTTGCACCCTGCTGATATATACAGCAGCATCATGAATAAGTCTCCTGCATTATTAAGATAATGTGATGCTAACAAAGACCACCACAATTGATGCTCCCTACTCCAAGAATTCTCCACGGTCCAGCAGCCTCAGACTCACCTGGGAGTGCCCCAGAAATTGACCCTCTAGCATCTGAGCCCAGACTCACTGGATACTAATTTGCATTTTAGCAAAAAATCAAGGTGATTCCTTGAGACATTCAAATTTGACAGCCAATGATCTAAGTGATCCAGCAGTAAGGTGAAAATTTCTCAGAGGCATTGGTCTCTTCCATAATAGAAGTGCCCAATGCATTCAATGTGTCAGTAAGTGGCTGAGAGAACCCCCCAGATATATTGCCATATCATTGTTCATTTTTGTTCTCTGTTGTTGGCAGTTGATGCCCGCCACAGTAACTAAACAAATTTCTGGCTTAGCGAGTGTAAGTCCATGTCCTTCAGCACTGGCATAACCCCCATCCCTGCCACTGAGAACCTTGATCATGAATCCTTTGGATAAGGATAGATGTAACTGGGGAAAATGACTGAATCAATGACCAGAATGTTTCAACTTGTCTTTTGATAACAAGTTCTCTTGCTGAATTTTCTCTTTGTGAGTATTTCCATAGTACACAAATGTCTTCATGTTTTGTGCCCATTCACATAAATTTCTTTCATTTCTCTGACCATTCAACCAAACTATAAATACTTCTTATGGTTTAGTGTGAATCAATATTTCTTTCCAACTTTCCTTTCAAGCAAAAAAGCAATGACTGGAACTACTCAAATTTCTACCTGCTCAGAGGAGACTGCTTTCTTCTGTTCATCAGTGTAACTACAGGGCAGGGCATGATTTTGCATTGTCCTTTTTGGATATTACCAGTAATTCACAAAACTATTTTTCTGTTAACCCTGATGTTTCTCTTCTTTAGCTGCTGATCATAGCATTCTTCTCAAAAGGCCATTAGTATAGAAGCCATGGAATCTGAAGTGTTTGCTCATCCAAATTACTTGTGCTTCAATATCAGCTCAAACCTGATCTTGAGTATAGTACTTTCACTTTGAGTGGTTATTTGTATGCCCAAATTTAGAGCTTTTGGGTTCATGAAGGATATCTGAGACTGCATGGTATTTTGATAGACCAAAGTTAAGCCTTTATCTCTAGTAAGATATAGCAGCAAACCATAAGATATTTCTGAAATGAATCATTGCTTTCCTCGAAATGTGACAGAACATTGCTCCAACATCCTCAAGATGTTTTTTGTGATCTGCCTTTATGGGCTTGCTGAAGTCTATGTAAAGCATCCTAATCTGCTACAGATTCTCCAACTACTATTTGATAAGTCTGTGTTGTGGAGATATTTTGATCCCTGCAATGCTATTTATTGATGTGTAGCCAGCTGTGTGTCAGCCATGGAGGCTCTGCTGATCTTGGATGGGCTCACCCACATATTGGGATTAAGTGACTATAGGCTTGTTGAGTTTTACCTGAAGTTACTCTAGAGACACATGAGTGAACTTGTGATTTACAAGTTACCAAATAGAATATTCTTGCATGGATAACCGTGGAGGGCCCTTTGGGTTTTACTCTTGTCCATTCTGTCAACCACATTCTGTTCCCACTTGCCATGCTTCATTTAAATTTCTGGGTATTCTCTTTATCCATAGCTGGTGATTTCCTTCTCTAGGTCTGATCTTTGTACTGCCTTTCCATTCTCACCCTTATGTCATTAATTATAATTCACTATTTACCAAAAGGTAAATGCAACATGATTATATAGCAACTGATAGATGGATAAACAAAATGAGGTATATACATCCCATGTAATATTATTGACCAATAGAATAGAATGAAGTATTTGTATATGCTCCAAAATGGGTGAGCCATGAAGATATCATTTTGAGTGAAATGATGCAGATGCAAAAAGACAAATATTATATAATCTGTCTTTTATTAAATACATAGATGCAGACAAATTCATAGACCTAGATATTGTATTATAGGATACAAGGGGTCAGGGGAGAGAACAATGGCGAGATATTGCTTAATCGATGCAAGGTTTTGTTTGAGGTGATGAAAAAGTTTAGGTAAGGGACGTTGGTGATGTTTGCCCAAAATATGAATATAATTATTACTAGAGAATTATAAATTTGATAGTGTTAAAAATATGAACTATTGTGTTGTGTTTATGTCAATATATAAAAATTTAATATATATACTTATAAATTTTGAATTGTACTATAATTTAAAAGAATATAAATAGTATTAGATCTATTAATAAAAAACATTGAGCACCACACAAGAAAATGGGGGTAAATTAAACGAGACATTCCCTGGAATTTGTTGTGAACAGGCCATGATCTATAAAAGATCTAAATATATTTCTTATAATTAATAAACTTTTTATAAATGAGGGAATAAATAACAGGTCTTAATTTGTGTTACAACCATTTTATTCCCAATTGTTTTGACAAAACGTCCTCAAGCAAAGAAGTGTAGTATCCATGGTTTTATGACGAATGAACTCAGTTCTCCTCTTGGTTGAAGAGAAGACTAGGAAATATTTGGAGGAAACAATAAGGAGAATGCCATCACCCAAAGACACTGCTTTGAGTTCCAATGGACCTACTCAAGATAGGTTCTTCAGTCTTAGACTTTGAAGAAATTTTTATTTTGAAGGATTAGATAGGCTTTTATGAGGATAAATCTTTGGAATGGAACAGAAAATCATCAAAGATTTTTTTTCTGTTCAGATTAGTTTCCCAAATGGATATGATGGATCAGTGGTTGGAGTTCCAAGAGGCAAACGTGCCTAAGGAGCAGCTATGAGGAAGTTGTGAATACCTCCTTTGTGACTGTGCTTCAGCTTGTGCAGCCTTGGGCTAGATGGGGCATAGAAATTTCTTTGGGGTCTTAGCTCTAGCTAGGGAACTGATTCTTTACACCTTCTTGGTGTCTTGTTTGGAGAAGGAGCTTTGCTCTACATCATCAAAGACTCAAGGAGGAATTTAGACTTCCACCTTGAGACTTTTCACTCTGAGAATCCATCCAGGGGAGTCAGAAAGCCAAACAGATATGGCAGGATGGAGTCAGGTTGAAGGGAAGCTGAGAGCTTTTCTTTGAGATTATCTAAGTGCTAATTCTGTCTAGCCTAGATATGAGAGTTATCCTTGCTTGCTTAATTAATTAATGCATTTTATATTTATTACATTTTTAAAAATGAAGATTCCATTGAATTCAGCATTTCAGGGTGTCATTTTTAACAATTAGGTAATAGGGATGGAAGTACAGTTAGTATAATACACACCCAGTGAGGAATTTAGACTTCCAACTGGAGAACTTCCTTTCTAAGAAATCATCCAAGTGAGTATTAGAGCCAACAGATAGTGCAGGATGGGGACAGGTTGAATGGAAACTGAGAGCTTTTATCTGAAATAATCTGCGTGCTAACTTAGTTTAGTCCGGCACCAAGAAATCTCTTTGCTTGTTCCCTACTGCTTAATTAATTAATGCATTTTTAAATTATATTTTTAAAATTGAAGATTCTATTGAATTCAACAATACAAGGTTCATGGTTAACAATTAAGCAATCAGAATGGAAGGTCAATTAGAATAAGCAATGTGGGGAAAAAGTGAATCTAGAAATATTATATTTGTCGAAGGAGTTTTCAATTAAGAGTAGGGAAAATTGGCTATTCCCTTGAGAAATGACATTTTTATTTTATTGGTAGAAAAGAGTATACTGAAACCTTTACTTGACAATTATTCCTTTATTTATGAGGTTATATATATGTTGGTTTATGAGCCATTTACATTCTCCATTGCAAATTGTCTTTGTTTTTGCTTTCATACGCTTGAATCTGAGTGTTTTTATTCTTATTTTTTTAACTATGTTCTTTCAAAACAAAACTGCAAGTTTTCCACAAATATTGATATTCACAATTTTGTTCTTCTTTATCTGTAAAATGTAATTGAGGAGGAATGTTTGAGAGGTAATAAACTTTGTGTGATCTAATCTGTCAGTGTTACATGCATTTTTCCAATTTTATTTCAAGCTCAGAAAGTCTATGTCACTTGACTTAATAAATCACATTTTATATCCATTCCCCTCTTGTTTTCACATTTCTATTTCCCTTATTCTACCTTTTTCTATTTTGGTTAGATTCATTTCTAAAGGTTCTACAACCATCTGAAATTATTTGGAAACATTTCTTCTTTATGAATCATGTCTTTCACATTCATCCTATTCAGAAGCATACTTGAGTTCAAATATGTTTATGTAGGATGCAATTATAAATATTGTTACAGCTTCCTCCAGGCAATTTTTAAACCTGTATTTGTATGGTCTTTAATTTCCATGTTATTTTCTATTTAATTGTTAATCTACCTCAATTGTATCAATTTTTTTTTTCATTTTGTCTTTCAGAATGTAGATTTAGATATTTCACTCAATTATGTCTTATGCAGATGTTTTGAAACAACTATATGCAACCTAGTTTCATTCTCCCAGTCACTTTTTTATTTCACAAATTCACTTTTTCTTCAAATTTGTTGTTCACAAATCTTCCTGAAAAGACAGAACAAAGCAGCTGTAATCTTGGTTCATTTGTATCATACACTGTACTGGGGAACTGAGAGTACAATTATAATTGTGCACATGCCCTAAAGTCCTCAGGGAAACATCATATGAACAACGATAAAGCAGACTAAGAGCACTGATTTTCATGGTTTGCCCAAGATATTAGAGAGGATGGCCTGGGAAGAACTTTGTTTGTTGGACAAGGAACAAAATTTTAACTATAAACCATACTTAGTAGCAATGCTCCAATACTTGTTCAATTGTAACAAATGTACCACACAAATGAAGGATGTTGTTAAAGTGGCAAAATGTAGATGGGGTAGTGAGTGGGGGATATGGGAATCCCCTATATTTTTGTGTAACTTTATGTAATCAAAAATATTTTTTTAGAAAATTAAAAAGTATTAAAAATACTTAAAAAATAAAAAGGTGACTACACAAGAACATTAATGAGGGACTTGCTTCATCCACTTTGGGCCCATATAAACTGCTCTGTTCTGATAAATATGGGATAGGGACAGGAATAGCAGGTAGATCAGGATGTGATGTTGAAACCGTGACAAGGCAGGTGCAGCAAGAGCACCTGCTCCATCTGTGTCACTTGAGTCTGGAGGAGCCTTGGCTTCCATGTGGCCTGCCTGTTCTCTCTCCAACATCTATCTTCCATTTGGCTCTACCTTCATAGGGCATTTTACCCATTAGCAGACATGACCTTACATTCAAACTATTCTTGCCTTAATTTAAAGATTTTAAAAATTTTGACAGTTACTCAGAATCAGAATATACTTAACCTTGTGATCTGCAATTCACAGACAGACACACACATACACATATACACATTGGTGATGCTTCCAATGCAAAATACCAGAAATGATTTGGATTTCATACTGGGAATTTATTAGGGTAAAATATTACACTTTTGAGACTGTGAAAATGTCCTAATCAAGACATCCTCAAATATGCTGTTTCACAAATGATAGTTGCTGGTGATACTGGACTCCTGACAGGTGGCAATGCAAAATGGTGGCCTTCTACTCCAGGCTCACTTTCTCCCTGAATTAGCTGTGGGTGATCAGGCATATGGCTTGTGTCTCCCAGTCTCTTCAGCTTCTGACCGCTTTGCTGATTCCAGGCCTCTCTGTCAGCCTCTCATGGTTTCTCAGTCTTTCTGAGTCTGTAGGCAATCCTGGAATCCCACTGACATGACAGGGTAAAAATGGCAGCTCTGTTTCTCTTTGTGTCTCTTCATTGAGACCTCAGTTTATATAAGACCCCAGGAGAAGGATTTTGATGCACCACATTTACCACAATCCATTCAAAGATAATTAACTAAAGCAATCTAATCATAAGTATTTTAATCTAGAGGATCCCTTAAGTGAATCTAACGAAAATTTCTTACATACAATAGGCTTTACACACAGAGGAATGCATTAGCATAAAAGTATACTTTTCTGTGTCCACAAAAGACTCAAACCAGGACAATAGGTGAAGGAATTAAGATTTAGAATGGTTTGCAATTTTTCAAAGTTTATCAGCAAATGTGGTATACTCAAGATTCAACACTTGTTTATCTGATTCTAAAATTTTGCATTTAACATCCTTTGAATGTTTTCTACTAGTTCACAATGTTTGTTGTACTTACTGTAATTTTTTATGAATTAATTTCCTTAATTCCTTTTGCTCATTTTACTTTTGGGGTGGTCAATGTGTTTAGTGAAGAAATTGCTACTTTTGTATGGATAAATAGTTTTTGGTTTTTCATTATCTTTTATGTGCATTGAGAGGATATAAATGATCTGGAATGGCACCAGAACACAGGTACGTCTTCTTCAAACAGTCTCTCAAGGAAGAACTGAACTTATATTTTTCCTTAATGCCATTGAATCATCCCCTCTCTTTGCTAAGTGGGTAGATTTTTCATTTCTTTAAAAATACCATAAAAAAAATGATCACATGAAAATGAAGGATTTGGTTTACTTGTCCAATGGGGCTTGTTAGGTTCATTTTCACATCTCATTTCTAAGTGATTTGGGAAAAGAAAACCTCATATTGTCAGCTTACAATGTATTCACTCCAGGCCCAATCACCATGGTTGAGGCTGAGAAGAGGATGGTATTAAAAGGCCCCAGGAGCCCGGAATCTCAGTGGATATCCAACTCCTAACCTACTGCTCAATGGACTCACCCTGGACACCTGGTGGGGAGATAATGATGGACAACAGCCATCCCAGGGAATGGAGAGAGTCTGCAGCTGCAGGCAGGATAATCCCATCCATCTTATCCATGAGATATAAGCCCCTTCTCACTTGGAGGTGGAGTGGACATCACCATCTCAGACTCCTCAGGATTGGGGTAAGAGCTATGGACTAAAGTGTAACTTACTGGTGTTCTGTTATAGACATATTGTGATTCACACAGTGCAAGTAATTACAATATTAATGTGGAGCCAGGGGCCACCAGATGCTTTAGGGCCAGGGAGAGGGAAAAGCAGTTGTAATACAGGGTTTTTTGGGGGACTTGGGGATTATCCTGAGTGACATTGCAATGACAGATATAGGCCATTTTATATCATTATATAACATGCAGAACTGTGTGTGAGAGAGTGTGGTCTACAATGAGAACTATTGTCCATGCTTAATGGTAAAGCCCCAAGATGTATATATGTATTGCAGGTGATGTGCCACATTAATGAAGGATGTTTATGTGGGAAGTTGTGGAAGGAGTGGGAGGTGGGGCATGTGGGAATCCCTACAATTTTTGTATAACATTTATGTAATCTAAGTATCTTTTAAAAAATAATAAAATAAAAATAAAAAAGGTAATTGCAAAAGATGTCAAGGTGTATTATAAATATTTACTAATAAAAGCAAGATATTACTGAAAATTCAGCAAGATAAAATATAAACACATAAGAATACATATAAATAAGCTTAATATGCAGAAAGGAAAATACTTGGAGGCAAAAGTATCTAAGGAATAACAATATTTAAGAAAGAATTTCATTTTTAAATTTTTTTTTATAAAATAATAATTTTATAATGAACAATAATTAATCCTATGATATTGTCATTGGCCAAAATGTGCTATTCCATTCTTGTTAGTTAATGATCTGGCCTTTCATCCATAAAGCAGTTAAGTATTTCAGAGAAATCATGTCTTATAACCCAGTCATAAATTAGAGCATCACAAGAAAAATGTTGGTCAACATTATGTGACTTCTAAGGTAAAGGTAATTCTCTATTACAAACCAAACATGGATGCGTTAGTCCTTGAGCTTTTATCCTTGGCATGATGCTAGGCAATCATCCTTGGAAATTGGTCCCATAGATAGCCAAATGTGGCATTATCAGCAATATTCAATATAAGAGATGCCCTGGCAGTATCAGGTTACACTGCTCTGTTTGTATATCCCTGGTATACTTGGGAGACATAATTTCCAGGTGAACTCTCTATTTGAGCAGGACCTTAACAAAAAGTTGAGGTTGATTTATTTTACTTCTCTCTGTCTCTCAATATATATATATTAATAGGTATGCATAAAAATTATACATTAGTTGCCTTTCTCAAAGGAAAAAAATCATATTGCAGAACTTTCAGGCTCCCTAAATAGTTTACATATTTTATTTGTGAGAAACACTTGAGGCTTACAAATTAATAGACAGATAATGCTGGAAGAAATTTTTTACCAACTTTGACTCATGGTAAGTATGTATATAAAATTTAGGGCATTTTAGTTTATCTAAAAAATTGGAATATTATTAGAGGGTTATGCAAAGATGTTTACGTATCCTGTAAGCATAATGTAAGTACTTCCAGGATTTGTAGAAAAAGAAATATAGAATTGATAGACACAGAGTCTCCAAGCAATGACTATATATTGAAATAAAATTTTTGGAAAATATTTGATTATATACTCTGTTAAAAAATCAAACTTCTGAAATTAATAATAATGTGCTCTCTATAAATTTAATGCTCCTGATATTTAATTTCTGTTCTGTCATTTGCAGTAAATAATATTGGATGTGAAAGAACAGTAAATGATGAATTAAACTCTCTATCATTATTAAAAAAAACAGGGGGGGTGCAGGAGATCAGGTGTGCTGTGTGTGTGTGTGTGTTTTCTGGGGTGGCCAGCCACAAAGCATGGATATCTGAACTCATAAATTCCAATATTTGTCTCAAAAAATACAAACTTTGGATGCAAACTTAATGACTCCATTTAATTGGGGGGTGAAATATTTGCAACAAAATTAATAAAGTGCAAGAGTTACTTGCACATGTGGAGGGGAAACTCTCTGTGTCTTGAAATTTCAGCAGAAGTGAGGTCACATGGTTTTTTAAATTTCTCAGAAT
>JAQZBX010045879.1:0-20916 GCA_029593785.1 Cabassous unicinctus | reverse complement strand
ACAACCACTATGGAGGACTGTTTGGCAGTTCCTAAAGAAGTTGAATATAGACTTGCCACGTGACCCTGCAATACCACTACTGGGTATATACCCAGAAGAACTGAGAGCAGTGACACGAACAGACATCTGCACACCGATGTTCATAGCAACATTATTCACCATTGCCAAAAGTTGGAAACAACCCAGGTGTCCATCAACATACGAATGGATAAACAAACTGTGGTTTATTCACACGATGGAATATTATGCAGCTGTAAGAAGAAATGAAGTCGTAAAGCATATGGCAACATGGATGAATCTGGAGGACATTATGCTGAGTGAATCAAGCCAGACACAAAAGGACAAATACTGTATGAATGTGTTACTATGAACTAAATATATTGTGTAACATATTGTTTGATCCACAGAAAAAAAAAAAATTATATGTATCCATTACATTTAATGGAGAAATGTATATATTTATTCATCTGTGTTTACTTTTTAGTTTTTAATATATTTTCGATTATTAAATGTACAAATAAAGTTAAGAGGAAAAAGAAAAAAAGAAAAAAAAAGGCAAAAAAAAATGAGTTGAGAAGTGACAACTTCCTCCATTTTCTGAAAAGGTTTGATAAAGAGAGTGCTATTTTTTCATTAAATATTTGTTAGAATTTTCAGTGAAATCATGGTGGTCTGGAATTTTCATTTTGAGGATATTTTATTTTGAATTTAAGTTTAAATATTCACATTTTCTACACTTTTTATATGTGTTTGGATAATTTCTGTGGACTTTCAATGCATTTGTCTATTTATGCTGATAAATATATTCATATAAGTTTTTTTATATGTCCTGTTGTCCTTTTAATGTCTATACTATCTTTTCAAATTTGTGTTTTCTCTAATTTTTCTTTTGCTTATTAGTGTGATAAAAGATTTTAAAATGTTATGAATCTTTTCAAAGAATCATTTTTTAATTTTTTTTCATTGTGTATTCTTATTTAATTAACTTCTGTTCTAACTTCCTTATTTCTCCGCTACTGAGGTTTACTTTTATCTTCTTTTCTAATTTTTCAAAATGAAATTTTGTTAATTGATTTGAGATTTTTGTCTCATATAAGCGTTTAAAGCTATACATCCCCCCCAACACTATATTAACTGCTAATTGCAAATTATGATAGCTTATTTTTATCATTCTGTTTTTGTATTTTCTTATTTCTCTAGTGATTACTTCTTTAACCCTTTGAGTTATTTAGAAAATTGTGGTAAATTGCCATATATTTGGGGATTTTATACATATTGTTTTCTAATGTAATTCCATTGTTGACAGAGCACATTCTCCTTATTAAAAAATTTTTTGTGACTAGTTTTATGTATCAGCATATGGCCTATAATACTGAATATTCCATGTATATTTGAAAGGAATGTGCATTCTGTAGTTATTAGGTATCATGTTTGGTAAATGTCAATTAAGTAAAATTCATTTATATTATTATTCATATAGCCTATTTCCTTATTGTTTTATGATCTACTTGTTTCAAAAGTTAGTAAATTGTTAAGATCTTCAGCTGTGGCTATGCTCATTTTTCTACTCTTAGTTTTTACTCATTAAATTTCAAGACCTGTCATTTAGGATTTTTATGTCTCCCTGTTGAATGAACTCCTTTTCATTAAATAATCATCTTTATTTCTGGTAATGCTTGTTCTCATTACGAGTATTTTCTTTGATATGTATATAGCTATACTATATTTTTAAATTTTATTTATTGCACAATATGTCATTTTCCACCCTTTTTATTTTTGTATTTTGAATTTTTGTATTTCTACCTGCATTTTTTGTATTTTTAAACTGCATCACTTGTTAGCATATAGCTGCTTTTAATTTTTGCAGTCTAGAAATATTACTTTTAATTAGTAGATTTAATTATTTATACAATATAATTATTGCTGTATTGGTATATTTATATAAATACACCAACTTCCTATTTACATTCTCTGTCTTTCTCTCAATTTTTTTTGTTCTTCTGTTCCTGTTTTCCACTTTTTCTGGTATCTTTTGTCTGAATTTAATATTTTTTAATATTCCATTTGATATCCTTTATTTTTTAACTACAACAATTTTGATAATTTTTTTTGACTTCTCTAAGGATTAAAATATACATTATTAACTTATCATAGTGTACTTATACTTCATAATGTACCATTTCATATTTCATGTTTATGCTTCACTATCATAGCATAAGTATATATCACCTTCTACCTTTTGCATTGTTTTTGATATATTTTAATTCTACATACCTTTTAAAGCCTATAGTATATTAAGGTTATTTTTTCTTGACACAGGTTTTTGTTTGTTAAGGAATTTAAAAGATTGAAAAATGATAGTTTTATATCTACCCCAAAATTTACTATGTTTAACAGTCTTCATTCCTTCCTGTAGTTGCAAATTTACATCTGATATCATTCTGCTAAAGCACTTTTTTCCTACAGGGCAAGTCTGCTGGCAACAAATTAAGTCATCATTCATTTATTGGTTGATATCTCAGTTTTAAACATTTTCTTGGTGAATATTTTTACTGGATATAATATTCTGGGTTGATTTAATTTTTTTCTTTTTCTATGTTTTTAAAGCACTTAAAAATGTTATTCCACAATAACAAATAAACAAACAAAAAGGACCAAAACAAAATAAACAAAACAATACAAAATGTTAATCTACTGACTTCTGACTACATTGGTTTGTGATATGAAGTCCACCATCATTTGGGTCATTGTTCTCTTGTGTCTAAGTAACATTTCCCCCAAATTGTCTCTTTATCATCTTTTCCAGTAATTTGAATATTATGCATCTAGATAGAGCTTCCTTTGTGTTTATCTTGCTTGGGACTTGTTGAACGCTCTCATCGTCAAGTTGATATTTTCACTAATTTGGTAAAGTTTTCTGGGTTTTTTTTCTTTATCCATCATGTGTATGTTAACTGATTTGTATTTTTTCACAATCTTTTCTTTCTATTATTCACTTTGGACAATTTCTATGAAGTCGTCTACCAACTTCATGACCCTTTCTTTCTTCCATCTACAATCTGATATTTAGTCCCTCTAGTGAATTTTTCAGTTCCTATATGGGCTTTGTTCAGTTTTAGAATTTTTCTGTAGTACTTTTTCATTGTTTCCATTGGTATTCTTCATCTTTTCAATTATGAAACTACCAAAAACATGTTTTCCTATATGTCCTTAACATATTTATAATAGCTGTATTAGAGTCCTTTCTCTGCTAATTCCTACACTTTGATCATCTTGATATTTGGTTATATTGACCACATTTATTTTTGATTACTTTTCACAGATTTCCTGTTTTTTTTACATGTTTAGAATTTGTTATTGTATGCAGAAAATTGTGGATGATATAATGTATATTATCTGGAATTATGTTGCCTTCCTTATAGGAATGTTGACTTTTATTTGGGCATACACTTTGTTCTGGTGGCTCGCTTTGTCCCCATGGAAGGTAGATTTTAGGTTTTGTTGGAGAATATGTAGAGTAGCCCTTATTCTGGGGTGGGTCTTGCTCATAAAATGTAACCTTAATGCTGTCTCAGCTGGATGCTTGGATTTTTGACAAAGTATCTCCATGCTATCTGCATCTGAAATCCAATACCTTGCAATATCCTGCACCCAAAATATCTCTGTTATCCTTTCAACAACAGAATTACTGTCTGCTAAGTATGGGACATCTTGTTTGATCACTTTTCTCAGCGAGCTCAGTCCCGTGATGCAGATGTTAATGCCTAAAGACAGATTCCTGACAATTTGGTCAAATTTTATAGTTGTTTCCTGTTGGAAAAATAGTTCAGTGCCAATACTATTTTGTAATTAAAAACAAAATTTTATTCTGTAAATTTTGATGGGCACACTCACAAAATGAGAGCTACGTCATGTTGCTTGGACAACAGTGATAGTAAGGCATGTCCTGATTTCATAAATATTTGATGTGTGAAGAAAAACTGTACTTCTTAGACTCCATATAACATAGCAATTTAGATTTTTAAAGGAAAATCTAGAATTGAAATTTTCTCTATGCTTATAAGTAATGGGAGAAAGCATAAAGAAGAGAAACAATTTACAGTTTGGGGGCAATCGTCAGAGCAAATTTCTCTTATAGAGACTAAAGCAAACAAAGCATGGATACATTTATTTGTACACAAATTATTGTTCCCTGGGGAGTCAATGTCCTGTATAGATAATGTGCTACACATGAATTTGAATCTTGACTCTTAAGTTTGCTATATGTAATTTGGGTAGGGGACAATTTCTTCGTTCCTTAATATTCTTTCTTGTTTGGGAATAATAATATCACATCATAAGACTTTTAAAATTAATCTTATTAAAATAGCACCCCATGCAATTACATGTATCCATTTTTACTACAAATCAATGTGTTTTCACAAATGTGTACACCTATAATAAAACCTGCACCATAATTTTGTGTTTCATCACCGCTTTTTCCTCATCAATTTCTTTTTTATCTATTTGCATACCCAGCCTCTGGTAATCACTGATGTGAGAAACTTCCTGACTACTGATTGGGTTTTATTTTATTTTTCTGTTTTAGTATTAAATATAAATGGAAACATACTGTATACTTTCATTTGTGTCTACCTTCTTTGGCTTAGCAAAATGTTTTTGAGAATTATCCAGTTGTTTGAATTTTTCTATTGCTTGGTGGGGTTCCATTTTAAGGATATACTACAATGTATTCATCCCTTCATCTAGTGCTAGGATTTGGGTTATTTTCAGTTTTAGGCTTTTATGAAAATGAGCTGCTATATATATCTTGGTATGGACTTACAGTTTTATTACCTATGAGTGGAATTTGAGTCATATATAAAATGTAATTTTAATATTATAAGAAACTGTCAGTTTTCCAAAGTACCTGTATATTTCACTTTCCCAGCAGCAATGCATGAGGTTATTCACTCCACATTCTTGGAAAAACTTGGTAAAATAATTCCTTTAATCTTATTCTTTCTAGCAGGTGTTTATATTCATATCATGATGGTTTTAAATTGCATTTCTTGATGACTTCATGTTGACATTGATTTAGTCCCCTTAAATGTACCAATAAAAATATAACAGTTTTTATACTGTTATATTTTGTAAAGGACAGTGTGATTCCGTTCTTATGACTACTTTCATTCATCATCTTTGATAGCAAAAAAGGCAAATAAGCTCCAAAAATATGGCATATATGATGAAGATTTTATAAAATATATAAGCATTGAGGAAAACTGTGATGCATTTAAGGGTTAACAGTGGTTGCTTCAGGGTAAGGAATTATGATTGAGTTATTTTGTTTTGTGGTTTATTTCTTTTACCCATTTTGTAAAAAATGCATATATCAGTATTACTATTTTATCATTATAATTATCACCATCATCATTCTTATCATCTGATTTAAATTGCCAATTAAAAAAAAAAGTTGCCTTAATATCAGCCAGCCTTAAGGACAGTGTGATTTCAGGTGCATAAAGAAAGATCATCCACCAAACTCACATAATTGCAACCTGAGAAAAGATGCAATTACAACAATTGGAAACCAGGACATTCTACCTTCACATATTCAGCATGTCTTGTTACATATTTTAGGCATTTGGCTGAATGCTGTGTATGTAGTGAACATCAAATGCCTTTCTTGTCCTCTTGGGATTGAGTGTGGAAGGTAAGACAAATCTTAAACAAATAAACTGTAACTACATTTACAACTAATATTGTGATAATTGTCTATAAAGGAACAGATAAGATTCACATGACACAGGACTAATACAGTGGTGAGCAGATTTCAATATAGGGAAAAGAAAACTTCGCTCAGGAATTGACCTTTAAAAGTGACAGATGGGGAGGCAAAAATTCTTAAGAGATTGGGAGAGATAGCACTCAATGCAGTGAAGAAGCCTGTAGGAAGGTTCTGAGGTTGGGAAGAGCTTAGAACAAGACCATTGTGGCCAGTCCAGTGAGCAAGGGGGAAGGTGACAGAATGAGAAAGTAGAGGTAGACCATAGAAATAGCTTTGGTTTCATCTATCATTTGAAGATTGGGCCACCACTGGAGTGCTGTCATGTCTCTCTTGTTTTCACAATTAGACTAAGAACAATTTAAGCATATGAACCATATCTTATTTCCCTTTGTATCACTTGAATGAGTGGATAATTGGATTCTTGATAAAAGGAAATAAAAGGTTGACAGAATGTTTTTATCTTTACCCTATTTATTTTTGTTTGTAAACAAATAAAAACATATTGTAGAATCAGTTTCATGCTCATAGTTTGGACATAAAATGCCAACACCTGACCCTAAAACCTTGGAATGTCTCTCCCATAACTCATCATTTGTCCTTGTCCAAATGATTTTATTCATTGAGTTTTATAATCTAACCACACTATTCTAGGGATGAAATTCCTATTAGCAAACATTTATTCACTAGCCATTTTGTGGAAGGTGCTATATAAACAAAATTCAGACCAGGAAAGGACCAGAGAAAACATGAAAGTCCATGAATTATGTTATTAATTCCTGTCATTAGTTTTGCTAGTCATCTGATTGGAATAAATGATGACTCAAAATGTGAAAATACCATGAGAATAAACTCCTAATCATGCAAAGAAAAAACTCAACATAATGCAAATTGATGTAATCATGTTGCCCAAATCCCAAGAGTCTCATGAGTATGAGTCAACACCAATTACTATTTTTCCCTGGAGTTGTCTCTTGTAGTAATATTGTAAATATTTATTCATGTTGTGCTGAAAAAATACTTTAGGGATAAAAGTGGGTATAAATCCTTCTCAGCAACTCATCTCTTGGACCACTAACTACTCTGAGAGAATCTATCCTGGGCTCAGGTAGGAATTAAAATTCTGAACTTTACTTGCATTTTCTCTTCATGTTTCAGTTTTAGATCTTCATTGGAAGGAGTCAGGAGAAAATTAAAGCAGATTTCAATGTTATGTTAAATTCTTAACCTGTTAAATGAGTTGCTGTGCATTTCTGATTGCAATTGATCACAAGAAAAATATTATATTTTATTGGAATTATGTATTTTTAGTGATCCATTTACTTTACAAATAACATTCTCACCAATCATTGGACTACGGAAAGCATATTAAATATACTTAATATGGAGTAGAACTTGAATTCATCAACTTATCAATATATCTATAATTTTTGTTCAAGGCAGCCACTGCAAAAACTTTATCAAATAATTCAAAATAGAAATAGACAAAATCAAGGGGGAATCATACTCATTCTAGTAAAATAGAGCTTTTATAGAAATTTATACATTTCTCTTTAAATTATTGGGAAGAAATATTTGGGGGGTGCTAATTTAAAATTAACTAAGAGGTACAATCACTAGTAAGAAGTGTATGTGGGATGGATTGGTAATGGGTAATATATGTCAAATCAGAATGTTAGAAATGACAGTCACTTTAGATATCCTTTAGTCAATTTCTAGTCTTAAATAGTTGAGGAATTACTATTACTTAAAGGAAATTACTTAATGCATGCAGAAAGTTTATTTTCTAAATAAATATTCAAAGAGCTTTTACTGAAATGTCATTGGCTTATATAAATCCATGGTATGGGTAATAAAACCTAGAAATTAGGTTCATGAGGAGTCATTAGGTAATGTGGCCTGCTTTGTGTTTGTGAGACACGGGAATGGAGGACCCAGACAGGGAGAAGTTGCTTGAGCTCATCTTGGAAGAGTAGACAAGGGAGGTTCTCATTCTTATGAAATGTATATTTACATGCAGTACATGGCTACTCCTACAACATTACTTATGTACCTTTTTATTAATTTTTGTGCTTAAATTATTAATACTTTACCAACTACTCTACCAGATGTGTCTATGCTTTAATGCCCAATTGAGGTAGTTTCCAGAATAAGTGATTGAAATTAAAATTCAGTAAGCCTTAATTCTATTTTCTATAGTGTCTTCCTTGACTTTCATGTCCCCTAGACAACCACTCAGTCTATATTATAAGACTGCAAAATGGTGTACCTAGGAACAGGAATTAGTAACTGTGACAGCATTTCAGTGCTATCTTGCTACCCAGAACATCTGCATTTTAACTAGACCTTGAAGAGGATAAACTAATTCTGAAATGAACATTTCAACTAGTAATACCTTGGGTACCATGAAACTAATAGAGTTGGACGTTGTATTCTATTGATTGCATAAGAAATTTTTGGAACACTGAATTTTATCAAGAATTTTTTTTTACTGCTTTACCATAAATGACATCTTTCGTTTTCTGCTTAATAATCACTATTTTTCTACAAGTAATGACTTTTTGACATTGTTACAAAATCAACAATAAACACATAACTATAGATATCCATATGAATCAAATTCACCAGCACAAATAAATATGTGTTTTCTCTGTTATCTCTTGTTATTTGTCCTCATTCCAGTCCCAAGAAAATACCTCTGATATTATTGAACCAGTAAAATCTATTGGAGATTTATTTCAGTTATATATCTTGCAATAAGGATCATATATTTTTGAAAATTCACTGCTCCTTCTATTGATTTCTAATTACCTATAACTTTAGTTTGGACATTAATGTCCTAGGAGAACATTTAAAAGGCTATCTGGTACTGCCCCAACTAACCAAGGTTTAGTTATTTATCTGAGTGACATTTGTTATACGGAGATCAAAATATTCATGGCTATTACACAACTGGTTCTACAATCTCTCTACTACTTCATTATGAGTTACTTGTCATTCTATATTGAGATAAGAGTCAGAAAATGGTAGGAGCCAGGTGGGATACATTTTTCTACTACTTGCATAAATATGAAATAAGCAAGCTAGCATCCTAAAATGAAAACAGAGTGCACTCAGTATAGTAAACTGGAAAGGAAATAGGAAGCAGTCAAAGGTGACTTTCAAAGTAATTAAACATGAGCCTACGACATACTAGCAGTGCAAGCTCTTAAAGTATTTGTGTATAGAAATAGAATCCTCAGCTGGATTTCTATTATACCTGTCATAATCATTCATAGTTTTAATTTCAGCAGAAAAAAGGCCTTAGGTTTAATGCAGCCAATTTGAAACTCAAATATCATAGGGAATTACCAAAAATATTTTATAATTGCTGACAATATTTGCCTTTTGCACACTTAATAATCTCATTTAAATTAGAAGCATACACACATACATATACATGTACCTTTCTGTTATACTGAGTCTGTCTAGAAATGAAACTCTACTTCTAAAATGTAGTTATATACATGACATCGAGGAAGTAAAGGTACCAGGTAATAAGGTATTTAAGAAATTTTAAGTCTTGAAGACCTTTTCTTATTGTCACTTTGAGAATGATGATTCCCAGAGACTTTAGTTCCTAACATGTGAATTAGGCAAGAAACACAATTAGTGGGGCTTGGGAAGGGATTCAAGAGAGGGCTTAAAAAAGAGAAGGGGAGAAAATAGGGAGGTGTGATCAAAGAACAACTTAACTTGTAATAATTTCAAGAGATAAAAGATGTGAAAATTATATGAGATAATTTTTAATATTTGGAGCTTGCCTCAAGTGCTATATTCACAAAAGTAAATTTATCATATGCCTTATCCTAAACAGATGCCTCAGAGACAACCATTAATATTTGTTAAATATGATACATTAATCAATCAGTTGTTAGTATTTAGTGTCCAGTTATACAGATTTCATGTTTGAGAGCAGAAAAGAACTATGCCAATCTGCAATTGATCTACAAAGCCCTTATGTCACGTTCTAGTCTATTTCCCCAATTCTCTTTAATTTTTTCTGGCCATTTTTATTCTCATCCCCTTTTTGGAGTGTCTCTTGCATGGTCAGTATTTGCCACAAACATTTTTTTTTTTAGATCATAAATCAGTGATAAATTCAGAAGTGCTTTACAACTCTACCAATAGCAAAATTGAATGAAGGCGGTTTTCGAAGTAGTGTAGAATATACATGACCTTTTGTATTTTGTTGAGCTGTTCAGGCGCAAAGATTCTAGCATTAGCTTGTCATTGTGGAATTAAGGAATCTTAGACTAAAGAGAACAGTTGAGATGCCCCATAGACTCTTAATGAGTCAGCTTGTTAAATGCTGCATATTCTTGCCCACACCTTTTTAGCACATGGACATATAAAAGGCTCTGGGAATTCCTGCAATAGTGAAACCCATTTTGTCTCTTTTTCAAAACACAGAATTTTCCACCTTTTTTTTGCCATGGACCTATTTTGTTTCCCAATGTCTAGTAATATTGTTGAACACTTTTTAAAATACTAATCTAAAAACACAGCTGGCAACACACATTTATTTGCATTCCATTTTCCCATTCTTAATTGTAATTACTCTGCAGCTGTTGTAGGGCTCCTCTAAAAGGGAAATGAAATAGAAGTAGTGTGATTACTTTGTTAAAATGAAGTGTCTACATGCATGTCAGGAGGTACTATTATTAAAATATATTTATTTTCTTCCTAAGCATTGTAGTATGGGTTGCTGCCCTTTTGCAAAGAGAGGGTTAGGAAATAGGCAGAAAAAATTCCATTTTCCCTTCTGTCATTTTAAATACATTAGCTGAATGCCCGTACATCATTAAAACAGAAGATTTACATATATTAAGGTGAATATTTTCCAAAGTGATCCTTCAATCTTGGGAGTGAGAAAAGAGCACTTTTAATATACAAATACTGATTTCTTGGATTGTGCCATTCATCACCATCATATCCGTTATATTTTTATGTATGTTTACAATTTCTTCAGTATGTTTTCCCAGTGTCTTCTTAGTATCCTTAATCTCTTCCTTCACTTCAGTAAGTTGGTCCATTATATTTGTTTTGACAACTTTGATTAGTTGTTCGATGTTCTGCATCTCTTCCTGGTTTTTAGTTTGTTCATTGGGCTGGTCCATGTCTTCCTGTTTCTCAGTATGATTTGTAATTTTTAGTTGCCCTCTGGTCATTATTTTATCTTGATGGGTTTATTCAGTTGATTAGCTTCTCTCTCTGAACTAGAGTTTTATTTAGCTGGTGGTTTTGTGTGTGTGCTAAGTTTACTCTTTGACACTTTCTTCTTCTTGTTCTATTCCTTTGCTTTTTTCTATGTTCCCTTGAAGGAAAAAGATTAGGGCCCAAGGAATCAAAAGAGTTTAGAAAGGAAGGGGGATAATAGTAATATTGATAAAATTTAGAAGACTTTGTAAAATGAGTATTTAACTCATGCAGGCAGTGTAGAGTAATAGGGGAAAAAAAGTGGTATACCTTCAATGGAATGGGAAACCAAATAGAGGAAAGTATATAGCATGATTCAAAAGGCCAGAATGATGAGTAGATAGAGAAAGTGTAAAGAGAGGGCTGAAAGAAAAAAGTTAATAATAATAATAAAGAAAGAAAACAGAATAGACAGAATAGAAATTGACACCCATGAAGTTGCGGATGAATGAAAAAAGGTGGAATGTATTAACCACAACAGAAAGCAAGAGGGGAGGAAAGGGGAAATAAAAGCAAGAAAAAAAAAACAAACAAATGAAGAAAAACCAAAGAAACACAAAATCAAGCAGTCAAACAAAGCTAAGGAAGAATAGCGTTCCTTCTTGGGCTCTTATGGAGCCTCTCAGCCTGCGTGTGTTCATCAATCAATTACCCTGCACGTTTCTATCTGCAGGTTTGATGCAGATTTTAGCAATTAAACTAAGTTAATTTTTTTTAAAGTAATCTTCTATTTTATTTATTTTTTTATTTTTTTTGGAAAAATAAGGGACCCAAAAGAAGGCCTCTTCTAGACAACCGCCTCTGCCGAGGGCACCCTAAAAAGGCTCATGGAAACTTATCAAACACCTGAGAGGGAAGTTCATAGCCATAAATGCATATATTAAAAAAGAAGAAAGCTAAAATTGAAGGCTTAACTGCACACCTGATGGAATTGGAAAATCAAAACAAACAACCCCAAAAGGAAGGAGAAAGAAGGAAATAAGAAAGATTAGAGCAGAATTAAATGAAATAGAAAATAAGAAGGCACTAGAAGAAATAAACAAAACCAAAGCTGGTTCTTCTAGAAGATCAATAAAATTGACAGACTAACAAAGAAAAAGAGAGACCAGATGTAAATACACAAAATATGGAATGAAGAAGGGGATATCACTACTGATGCCACTGAAATAAAGAGTATCATAAGATGAAACTTTGAAAAATTATATGCCAACAAGAATGATAATTTAGAGGAAATGGACAAATTCCTAGAAACTCACAAATAGCCTACATAGATGAAAGAAGAAACTGATGAACTCAACAGTCCAGTTAAAAGTAAAGAGATAGATTCAGTCATCAAAAACCTCCCAACTAAGAAGAGCCCAAGACCAGACGGCTTCACAGCTGAATTCTACCAAACATTCCAGAAAGAGCTAACACCAATCCTTCTTAAGCTCTTCCAAAAAATAGAAGTAGAAGGAACATTGTTTAACTCATTCTATGATGCCAACATTACCCTAATACCAAAGACAAACAAAGATACCACAAAAAAGAAAAATTAGAGACAATTTCTCTAATGAATCTAGATGCTAAAATCCTCAACAAAATACTTGCTAATCGCATTCAACAACATATCAAAAGAATTATACACCATGACCTGACCAAGTGGGTTTCATCCTGGGTATGCCAGGATGGTTCAACATAAGAAAATCAATCAATGTAATACACCACATAAACAGATTGAAAGAAAAAAATCACATGATCAACCCTATAGAAGCAGAAAAAGCATTCAACAAAATACAGCACCCTTTCCTGGTAAAAACACTGCAAAAGATAGGAATAGAAGGAAACTTTCTGAACATGATTAAGGGTATATATGAAAAATCCAAAGCTAATATCATCTTGAATGGTGAAATCCTAAAAACCTTCCCTCTGAGATCGGGGAAAAGACAACGACGCCCCATATCTCTACTCCTGTTTAACATTTTCTTAGAAGTACTTGCTCAAGCACTGAGGCAAGAAAAACATATAAAAGACATCCAAATTGGAAAAGAAGAAGTAAAATTTTCATTATTTGCAGATGACATGATTGTATACGTAGAAAGCCCTGAGAAATCTACAACAAAGCTTCTAGAACTTATAAAGGAATTCAGTAATATCAAAGGCTATAAAATCAGTAATCAAAAATCAGTAGCCTTTCTGTACACCAATAATGAGCAATCTGAGGAGGAAATCAAGAAAAAAAAATACCATTTACAATAGTAACTGAAAGAATCAAATACCTAGGAATAAATTTAACTAAAGATGAAAAGGACTTATATACAGAAAACTGCTCAACACTGTTAAAGGAAACCAAAGAAGACTTAAATAAATAGAAGAATATTCCCTGTTTATGGATAGGAAGACTAAACATCACCAAGATGTCTATCTTACCCAAACTAATCTATAGATTTAATGCAATCCCCATAAAAATCAACACATCATTTTTTAAGGAACTGGAAAAAATAACTACAAACTTTATTTGAAAGGGTTAGAGGCCCTGAATCACCAAAGACATATTGAAAAAGAAAAATTAAATTATAGGTATCACACTACCTGATGTTAAAACATACAACAAACCTATAGTGATCAAAACTGCATGGTATTGGCACAAGGATAGACATACTAACCAATGGAAACTAACTGAGAATTCTGATATAAATCCTCACATGTACTGTCATCTGATATTTGACAAGGCTACCAAGCCCACTCAGTTGGGAGAGAATGGCCTCGTCAACAAGTGGTGTTTGGAGAACTGGATATCCATATCTAAAAGAATGAGAGAGGAACACCATCTCACACCTTATACAAAAATCAACTCAAGATGGATCAAAGACCTAAATATAAGAGCTGAGACTGTAAAGACCTTGGAAGATCATGTAGGGAAGCATCTACAGGACCTTGTAATAGGAAATGGTTTCATGAACTTCACACCCAAAGCACGAGCAGAAAAAAAAATAGATAAATGGGATTTCCTCAAAATTAAAAACTTTTGCACCTCAAAGGGCATTATCAAGAATATAAAAAGGCAGCTTACCCAATGGGAGAAAATATTTGGCAACCATATATCTGATAGGAGACTAATATCCTGCATATATAAGGAGATCCTGCACCTCGAAAATATAAAGATGAACAACCTATTTTAAAAATGGGTAAGTGACCTGAAAATACACTTCTAGAAGGAAGAAATACAAATGGCTAAATAGCACAGGAAAAATGCTTGACATCACTAGCTATTAGGGAAATACAAATCAAAACTACAATGAGATACCACCTTACACCCATTAGAATTGCATCTAATAAAAAAACAGCATACTATAAGTGTTGGAGAGGATTTGGAGGAATGGGAACTCTCACCCACTGCTGGTGGGATTGTGGAATGGTCAAGCCACTGTGGAGGACAGTTTGGCAGTTACTCAAAAAACTAACTATAGCTCTTCCATATGATCCAGCAATTCCACTGCTGCGTATATACCCAGAAGAAATGAAAGCAATGACATGAACAGATATATGCACACCTATGTTTATGGCGGCATTTTTCACTATTTCCAAAAGTTGGAATCAACCCCAGTGCCCATCAACAGATGAATGGATAAACAAAATGTGGTGTATGTGTACAATGGAATATTACTCAGCTGTTAGAAGGAATAAAGTGCTAACACATGGAATAACATGGATGAGTCTTGAGGACCATATGTTGAGTGAAGCAAGCCCGGCATTGAAGGATTAGCAATACATGACCTTACTGATATGAATTAAGGAAATTGAGCAGTCTCCAAGAACCATTGTCTGAAAGATAGGTTTACAAGAAAGAGACGAGAAAAGAAAGTTGTGAGCCATCCCCAATATGGGCATAATCTATGGTAAAGAGATAGAGTGTAGTTGCGTATTGAATGGATAGGATGGGGAGTAGTGATGATATTGCATTTGGTGGTGCAGGGTTGACAGGTGGGTAGATTGGGAAGGGTTGGTTAGAATACCCAGGATACTGGGTGGGGAGAGATGGGAGAGAGACCAGGTGAATACTTGGGATTTGTGGGTATGAGGTTGAAAGTGGAGGAGTGGGAATACTCTTATGGCAGTATGACAAGGTAGTGTCACAGGTATAGGGTGTTGGATGGGGCATGGCGCACCTGGAGCAGACTTCTAGGGAGTGTCTGAGTGTTCATCCTGTCATAATGTGTTGTATCTGCGGGTGGAGACACACACATGAATGGGAAGGAGATGGAATCCCATCTTTGGGAGGACCGATTTGTCCAGAAACGGACAGGTGGATGTCTCTTTTGAGCAAGGGTGGTTCCTAATAGTGAAGGACAAACCACTGTGTCAAGACTTCTTGTTGCATGTAACTATGAATCTTGCCATCCAGTGAGTCAAGTCAGGGGGTCATGGTGGGCCCTGGGGAATGGAGAGGAAGGAATGGAATAGATCAAACAGGGGGTATTTAGTGGTCAGTGGTAATGTTCTTCATTACCTTACAGTGATGAACACAGAACATGGTAAACATCATCAAAATGCATAAAATTGTACCATCTAAAATGTAAACCATACTGTAAACCATTGCCAATGTTTAGTAGCTATGTTTCACTATCTGTATAACAGTTATAAGAATGCAAAAAGGTTTTAATGTGGAGTGAAGAAAGGGAGAAGAGGTTGGGTATATGAGCATCTCTTGTATTCTGTGTGTGACTTTGCTGTGACTTAAAACTTCTTTGAAAATTAAGTGAAAAATAGTGGGACACTGGAGAGTGAAAGAAGGAAGGCGCCACAGTACAGACTGGACACCCGATATTGCAGTGATAAAGTGCAAAATGTCAAAAAAACATTTTTTTAAATTTCCCTTTCCCATTTTTTAAATATCCCAATCATTTAACTTTATTTTATTTTCAGTTTTTTTTGAAGTTTTCAAGTATTTTATCTCTTACATTTAAACTTATCATTATTATTTCATTTTCCTATTAATTGTATTTGGCTATTGTATTGGCTTCATCTTTAAAGAAGCTTTGTATCAAGAAGTGTTACAACTGGTGTGGGAAAGGGTCGTTGGTGGGGGGGTGTCAGGGATGGGGTTTCATGGGAGGCAGTTCACCTGAACATACATAAAATGTTTATAAAATTGTTCAAATGCTCACGGGGCATGGTCACAGTGGGTGGAGAATCACTCAATAAATGAGAGAATACTGAATTCCCATCTTGGAGAGCTCTGCCACATTCTCCAAGGGAGCAGCAACAGTTCCCCAAGTGCAGGGGCAGTGTGTGGCTAAGGAGGATGATCCACTGATGGGCTCTTATTATTGATGACTAGCCTTTTGAGATTTTGCTCTTGAAACTGAAACTTAGCCTATTGTTTTGGAGTGCCTAAAGGTTGCCTCCTGAGAGCCTCCTTGTTGCTCAAATGTGACCTTTTTCTAAGCCAAACTCAGCATATGAATACATTATTTTTCTCCCAATATGGAACATGACTCCCTGGGATGAGTCTCCCAGGCAACGAAGGATTACTTCCTAGTGCCAATTGACAATACGGCTGGAAACAGACCTTGAATAAAAGGCAGAAAAGGTAAAGACAAAGAAGTTCATATGGCTAAGAAACTTCAAAGTGAGTCGGGAGGTAATCTCAGAGGTAATGCTTACGCACATCTCAGTAGGACCTCATAGGCTTCCAATGTGGATATTACCCCAAATAGAGGGGCTCCTGAGGCCTCTGGAGACACCCAGGTCCTATATCAGGGTGGATTGCTCTTGAGTTTTGTGCCTTATCAGTGGGCAGTACTTTGAAATCTGTGCTCCTGAGAGTGACAGAGTTGAACTCAAATATGTCCTTCCTGCACAAGGTCCATCAGTCTCTTCTATTCAAACCTATATGTGGTGCTGGAGTTTTTAGGTGTACTTCCAGAGACTGGAGTCTTTGGCCTGCCCATGTGCCAGCTGGGCCCTGAATCTCAGTGCAGCTGCAACTCCTACTCCACAGCTCAAGGTACTCACCCAGGACACCTGGTGGGGAGATGATGATGGACAATGGCCATCCCAGGGAATGGAGAGAGTATGCAGCTGCAAGCAGGATAATCCCCTCCATCTTAACCATGGGATATAAGCCCCCTGTCACTTGGAGGTGGAGTGGACATCATCATCTCAGACTCCTCAGGATTGGGGGGAGAGCTATGGACTAGAGTAGACTTACTGGTATTCTGTTATAGACATATTCTGATTCAAGTAATGGAAGAAATTAAAACATTAATGTGGAGCCAGTGGCCACTGGATGCTTTGGGGGCAGGGAGAGGGAAAAGCAATTGTAATACAGAGGCTTTTTTGGGACTTGGAAATTATCCTGAGTGACATTGCAGTGACAGATATAAGCCATTTTAAATCAGCATATAACATGCAGAACTGTGTGGCATAGAGTGTGGTCGACAATATGAACTATGGTCCATGCTTAGGGGCAAAGCTCCAAGAAGTGTACATCCATTGCAGGTGATGTGCCACACTAATGAAAGATGTTTATGTGGGAGGTTGTGGGAAGTGTACGATGTGGGGCATATGGGAACCCCTATGATTTTTGTGTAACATTTATGTAATCTAAGTATCTTTTAAAAAATAGAAAATAAAAAAATTTTAAAAATAAATAAATAAAGGTAAGGTAATGGATACTCCCAGTTTAATTATTAATGTAAAATCACATAAGTCAGAAAGCCACTCAAATTTTTCCTGCTTCAAAGTTTGTTTTTATCTTAACATATTATACTTGGTCCACCACACTTTATTGAACTGAAAAGTCATGCAATACATACAATCATTTTCTATCTTCCCAAAATGATGTTGTTAAGGTATTTGACAGCTACATGCATACCGAATGATATAATTCACTATGAGAAAGCATCCTATTTTACAATGGGCAAATAAATCTAACTTATTGAATAAAGTGAGCTTTGAAATCAGATCCTGACTCTAATTTATCAGCTGAAGTAACTGCAAAAGTTATGAACTGTAGAATCGGACTTACTGGGAAAATTACTCAACCTCTCTCTGCCTCAGATTCTTCCTCTATAAAATGAAGACATATTGTTTTCTCATAAGGTTTCTCTGTATAATAAATGGATTAAAACATTTAAAGCACTTAACACCATGGCTGAAGTATAACATTCATTTAATATATATTAAGTGCTGTTTATCATTAGCTAGACAGTTATTTCACATGTTTCAGAAAATATTTTCTCTATTAGAAAGCTTTTATAAACTTCTCACTCTTTGGAGAATATATGCTTATAAGTTTTGGTTTCTTATTAATGCATGTGTTTGCATGATACCTCAGAAACACTGTTTTGAGAACAATTATTTCTCTATTGCTTATCTGGGTTCAAAGTAAGTGTTTCATAAAAGATAGATTTTAAAAATTGGAGATTATAATGCTGTCCTTGTAAAATGACAGGAATTAGAAGACATTTATATAAAATCCTCAAATGGAATTTTAAATATGTATTATTTCTTCATGTATAGTTAGTCTGTTTTTATTTCCTTAAACAGAAGAAGAGTTCATTTGGCAATGCTCAAAATAAATCATACCAGAAAGAAGGAATTTAGCTTCCTGAGGTTGACCAGTATTCCAGAGTTGCAGTTTGCCTTCTTTGTTTTGTTTCTAGTTATCTGTGTTTTCTAAATTGTGAAAATCTTGGACCTAAGCCTCTGGATCACACCATCATTTTATCTTTTCACCAATCTGAAAATCACACAAATTCTGTTGAATTTATTATTTGAGAAGACTATTCCCTTAGTCCATTTGTTTAACATGGTGACATTCTTTTTAACTCAATATTTTGTCCATGGTGCAGTCTGTGACAATCATGTCCATGTGTTCATCTGCTTTCCACTTACTTACAATACTGGATCCAAATGGTTCCACATTTACGTGGTTGCTTTTGTTTACATATGTGGTTTCATATAGGCTAATTTTACACCACAGTTTTTTCTTAAGAGCTAACACCATGGAGCATCATACTGTCTTGACATTTTGCAGCTGCTAACACCACATAAAACTATATTTACCATACACCATATTAGACTGCTAGAATCTGATCAGGAGTATATATGTGTTCCAAGTTTACATTTTTATGAACAAAATAAAAACTACTTTTGTTAGCCAAAAAAAACCTCTCTGCTTTTGAGCTTTATAAGGAAAATGCACACTCTTTGAAAGAATCATTACCAAAATTAAAATAGTCCCTATCCTGTATATTTATGTCCCTCCTTTAGAACCTCCAAATAAATACAAAGTGATAGAATGTAATATTTGAAAATATGAGGGAATCCAAAATAGAATTGTTATGTGCATATATTTTAACACATATTCACAAACAATTACCATATATATAATTTGAAAAGTTCATATTTGTGCATGTTTTCATGGCAGAATTTTGGAAACTGTAAGGTTTGTTGTTGTTTGCATTTCTTGAGGGAAGATGATTCCTTATTTGAACAGCACAGTGAAGTCTTTTACAGTAAATTTTCCAAAAACATCCAGCCAAGAATTAAGGATTATAGTTAGTTGATTTAAGACAACTTCAGCTACAAAGCATATTTAATTGAAACCTTTATTCATTTGTTTATAAATCCATTAGTCTTACAGCTAACAAGTAGATGTCAAATAATTTCATTGTTGAATTAATTCACCCAAGCTTTAAAGAGCACATTAGAAATGATGTGATGAATGACCTTAGAAAGTATGTACATGAGATTAGCCATTGATTCGGGAATTGCAGGTGATCATTACTCATTCCAATGGCCTTGGGTGAAGGAGGTATTAGAACAGAGTGGACTCTTCCTAGTCACTTGCCCTATTCAAATATTTAATGTCAGTCAGCTTCAACCTGGGCAAGACCATACCAAGGACATATTAGCTCTTGCTTCACACTTCAACCCCTAGAACTATTTTCACATGTGTTTGCATTCACATGTAATGAAACTCAGTTCAACACATAATTATTGATGTCTACCAAAGTCATTACCTATCTCCAATGTTAAAAGTCCCTGCACTGTCTTCAGAGAACTTTTAATTGGCAGAAGTAATTATTTCAACTTGACTTTTAAAAAAGAAATGCCACGAGGTAAAGAAATCAACCTCATCAACTTAAGCAAAGCTTTCTCTCAAATATTATTTTTGCAGGTTTATTGATTTTCCTGTTTCCTTCTTGGCAGGAATGTGTATTCTGTTTGCATTGGGAACTACGTATACATCAATACACATATTTACAATCCAATATCTCATTTGGTAGGAATAAAATGAGGTTAGAGACGGTTAAATGACTGCATAGAAAACAGTATGGTTGCTTATATAAGTACCAATGCCCATGATTTTAGAACTTTTATTTCTTCTAAATAAAGAAGAAGAAAATAAAACCTCTTGGGATGGCTTTATCTACCTCACAATTACCATATAAATAATTTTTAAGGTTTGTATTTGTGCATGTTTTCAGGGCAGAATTTTGGAAACTGCCAAATTAGTTGTTGTTGCTGTTTGCATTTCTTGAGGGAAGCACCATATGTCTTTCTCCTCTATTTCAATTTGGTCTATTGGTTACTTTCCTTTATCACGTGCCAACATCTATAACTGGAAGTCATAATACAGTTCATTATCTGAGCTCTTCTTCATTGGAGCCACTGGGGAGACACAGTGGGACAGGTCTTCCTTCTCCTTATCACTTTGTGAACTTTTCCAAGATTCTTAAAGGAAAGACTTTGGTTTTCACAGGGAAGGTGAAGCATTTCCTTGAATGTATTCACACTCTTCACATGGCTCCCACTTAAGTATAGTTTGTTTCCTTCTTCCAAAATGTTCCCTTGAATTCTTTCCATCTGAATAAAAAAATAAGCACCCAATTCTTTTGGAAGTTCTGTAGTCATTTATT
>JAQZBX010045878.1:0-13806 GCA_029593785.1 Cabassous unicinctus | reverse complement strand
GCTAAGCATAGGACAATAGACTTCCTCTCAGCAAGTCTCATCCTGGTATTATTCATCTCTTGCTACCACAATAGAAGCTCCACTAAGAGTAGGGATTTTTGTCTTTGTTCATTGTCTACCACCCAGAATGGTGTCTCACACATAATAGTTTCAACAAATATATGTTGAATGAATAACGTGATTTGTTCATGGGCCATGAAGATCAAGTGAGTAGTCTGGCTGGGAAAATTCAGTTTAATCAAAGAATTTTCAAGCTATATATAAGAACCAACAATTTATTGTTCCATTTGAATAATTTTATTTGTGAATTACTTTTTATACAGAACTTTTGATAAATTTCCTTGTATACCAGCTTAAAATCTTAATGTGTTCAAAGAAAAGAAGGTAGAATAAGATCTGAGGCAAATTCTTGGCACATACCAAAAACTGTTGTCCTACAACTGATAGCAAAGATGGCAAAGCTTCCAAAATATCTCTTACTGCTCTCTGACTGAAAAGATGCTGTAGTTGAACGAGTAAATTGAACAAAAATACCCTACTACTAAGGGAAACATTTCCTTTGCATATATCACCAGATTGTCTAATATCACTTCCCCAAACAGGCTAATTATTCACTTCTCCATATTGCCTGTGCTAACAATTCCTCAGGCAATGGATTCCTCGCTGCAAAAGGAAGAACCTTTTGTTCTTTAGGGCCTCAGAGAAAGTAAAGTTAGGTATCTGTCTCATAGTCAAACCAAGATCATAAACAAAATTAGATTGACATAAATGATAGCTATCTTGGAGCTATCCGTTACGAAAGCTCTGGCAGGAAGAAGTGGTCTTTCCTCTGGGGGTCTTTTCAACAACAGTGGTTCGTTTGCCTTGAAAAATTGCTTTTATACTTCCAAAGCAGTTTATATAACCAAGTGAAAATATACAGAAGTCCTTTATCTACAGAAAAAAAATGAAATGAGTAATGGAGGTAATTTTTCAGACAGAGGGTCAGGAGGGATAGAGATTAAAAATCTTACCAAGAAGGAACAGATATATTGGATGCTTGAATTACTCAGATTATTATTCTACACTGACTATATATCCTGTTTCTCCTTGGTACTGCATAGAATGGAGGTATTTCTCTGAAATGATAAACATCTGCATAAGGGTTTGTTTATCATTATATTTGACAAATTGAGAAATGTTTGTGGTTACTCACCCACTTGTTGTTGGTTTTATTATTAGTCAGGAAGAAAAAGTCTTCATCTGGATTTATTGTAAAGAAGGAAGTGAAGATGAGACTTTATCATATGTATGAAGTGAAAGCAGAAACTCTCATGTCCATTTTGAAGTCTTATTACCAGAGGTGACTTTAGGGATTATTTCACCCAATTCGTTGATTTTGCAAATGGGGAAAATAAATCCCACAGAACTTACATTGCATAACCAATACTATAGAACTAATTGGTCCTATTCCAGTAATGTTTTTCTCTTTGCTATACAGTCTCCCATCTATTGGCAGTGCAAATGGAAATCATGACCTCAGGTGACACGAGTTTTACTAATTCTTTGCTTGACCTTTTTATACCATGAAATTATTGAATCAATCAGGACACAGACATCCATTCCCATGCTCGCCCCTCCCTGACCATCTCTGTTTTTGGATACATCGAAGTAAATGTCTTCATGAAACACATTGCATCAATCAGACATTGGCTTTTGTTTGTTTGTTTTTTAGAAAACAGTGACATTAATACACAAGGTTTAGAATATAAGATATATGAGATCAGGAAAGACCTCTCTTTAAGAGCCTTGTATAAGAACAGAGTAATGACTTTTCTATATTATACATTAACAGTTAAAATGGCTCAGTTCTCAAACACGATGATGCACTAGTATTATATCTACTTAATTATATCATCCAAGTATTCCATTTTCTTTGCAGAAACATGGCACATTTTCACCCAGTTTGACTATATCAACAAATACATCAATAATTCTGAAGGTAACCATGCTTGATTTCCCACAGACAGAGATTTGACAAGTGTTTAATGGCTGGGGAATGATAGAGGAAGTAAAGAGAGGAAGGCCACCTTCAAAACTCAGATATAAACTAGAGGAAGAAACAGAAAGAATATTAGGATAGCTGTCAAAAAGCTAAGGGAGAGCGCCTGGGTGGCCAGACACTGCTATCCTTGGGCAATCATCAGGTTGTATTCACTTATCAAAAGTATAAGAGAAGGGCCATCTTAATTCAGGAAATATGCTACTCTTCAGAAACTTCAAGTAACTTAATATATGGCATAAGAATTTAAAGATCTCGCTAGCTGTGTTCTCTGATGGTGTTAGTTTTGTTCATACAGGCCATCTTTGTGATTGCTGGGAACTTTCCAGAAAATGCAGTGTTTAGGAATTTCATTAGGTCTTATCTGTAGTCTCATGAAAGAACAGATTATGGTTATTTCTTTAGGCATGTATGTTACATCCCTCTAAAAATAAACTGGAGGATTTCCTGTTATGTAAAACATATATATTAAGAAGAGAAAAAAAATCCTGTCTCCAGTTAACTTTTTCCATTCACACTTCTTCTTGCACTTTTTCTAATCATCCTTTATGTATAAATAGTGATTAATGACAAAAAGTAGCTTACCACAAAACAGTGCGCTTTTTTGGAAACAAATTAAATCTGTGTTTTTATGAAAAACAAAACTTATGTAATCAAATAAAAATAAATATCAATCAAAACAGACTTATATGGGGTTAGATTTGAAAACTAGGCTTGGAAATAGTTGGACTGAAAAACCTAGACTTAGGAGAGTTGATAAGAAAAGGATAAGAATCCTTTTCTCACTTTGTGAATGAAGAGGCACTTTACATATCATAAATTTTTCTGAAGAACATTTCTTTCTGCTCTCTTTCTGGGTTTTCATGTATCCTTCCACTTTTCCCACAGGTCAAAGGTAGTGATTGATTCTTAGTGTGGAGTCCAGAAATATGTATTTTTAAACAAGCCCTCTGGATATTTCTGATGCAGGTTCAAGTTTGAGAAGCACTGTCCAAAGGAAATTTCTCCCTAACTCTTCATCTTAAAAGTAAAGTAAAATAAAAACAAAAGGTGGTGGGAATATGGAGAAGCATGGGAAAAATACAATTGGTGTGACCTGTGAACTGTGATTAACAACAATACTGTAATATTCTTGCATCAATGCCAAAGATGTACTGTGTTGATAATGCGGGGGGTGGGTAGAAAAAGTGTGCCAAATGTACTCTATGGACCATGGTTGGTGATAATAGTCTGATGATATTATCTTATAATCTGTAACAAATATTCCACCACGGTGTGGTGTGTTGGTGAAGGGCTGTTGTATGGGAATTCTACACATGTGCATGATTGTTTTGTAAGTTCACAACCTCTGTAATAAAAATATATTTAAAAAAATAATAGGGTGGGTTGGGGGAAAATACACCAAATGTAAGACATGGACTATAGTTAACAGTAATATTTTGACAATGCTTTTACATAGTTTGTAGCAAATGGATCACAACAATGCAAGGTGTTGGTGGAGGGGTGGTGTATGGGACCCCTGTATGATGTTATGCATGTTTATTTTGTAAGTTCACAACTTTTACTATATACTTAGTGTTTATGTAAGTTCATGTATGAATGATATACATCAATAAAATAAAAAAGTAAGAAAAAAAAAAAACCTAGCAGTACCACTGAGTTTTAAATGATTTTCTTCTAAAAGAATAAAAAAAAGCCTATATTCAAGCACTAGAGAAGTGTCTCTATAGTAAGGAATTCTGTTTATGTGGGGACAAAACAACTAGTTGAAAATCAACATTTCAGACCTTTTGTCTACATACAGCCCAAATGCCAATCTGTTTTACTGAAGTCTTAATGATTGACTTCTTCTTTCCTACATAGTTTACTGAATTAACAAAGTAGACAGCGATTCAGTCTTTTATATGGTTTGAAGACACTCTACTGGATTGGGCACTGCTAGATTAGATAATTTGGTCCCTATGGGGGCCAGAACATCTACATTATATGGAGAGGCTGCTTGAATTGATCCTTGGAGACTGATATGTCATCTATTACAACAAAAGGCATCATTTATCTGAACACCAAAATCTTACTTCCTTGCTGTTACGGATTGAATCGTGACCCCCAGAAAGATATGTTCAAGTCCCACCCCCTGGTCTTGTGACTATGATCCTATTTTGAAATAGGATCTTTGAAGCTGTTTTCAGTTAAGATGAGACTAAACTGAAGTAGGGTGGGTCTTATTCCAATATGACTGGTATCTTTACAAAGAGGAAATTTAGACAGTCAGTAGAAGACAAAGAGAAGACAGCCATACAGTTTATGGCACAGACTTCCAAGAAGCCACCACCAGATCCCTACAGACTCCAGAGTCAAGGTGCTGACACCTTGATTTCAGGCTTGTAACCTCCAAAGACTGTGAAACAGTAAATAGCTGTTATTGTAAACCATCCAGTTTGTGGTACCTTGTTACCAAAGCTCCAGCAAACTAAGACATGACACTTTGCTTTAAAACATCTCCAATAAATTGCCATTATATAATATTTTCTAAAACATGCTTCAAAATCCTTCAGAAAGATAAATTGATGGTATGTATCTTCCCCCTGGGTTTTTACTGTTAGATCCTCAGGGCATCGAAATGGAGGAAGTGCCATCCTACTGGGCCTTCCTATACATTTCCCTATACATTCTTGGAGTCAAATTGTGGCCCTTCTCATCTTGTCTCATTTAGACTTGGTAACCTAGTTCCATTCATTTCAGACTCCTTGTCTATTTGCTGTCAGACACCCTTATCTGCAGCTTGGTCACTTGGGTTACTGCAGCCTGGCCCAGTGAGGCCAGTTAGACAGAGGGAAATCCTAGAGCAAGTAACAGCAACAAGAGTAAAAATAACTTACAGAGCACTTACCTTGCATCAGACACTAAGCACGAATGTATATTAACTTGTTAATTCTCATAACCCTAATAGATAGATTCTGCTATCATCCTTGTTTTACGGATGAGGAAACTGAGGCACAGGCAGGTTAAGAAACATGTTTAAGGTTAAATAAGCAGTGAGATGCAGAGCTAGGATTTGAACCCGGGGGTATTGCTCTTGGGTCCGTACTGTTACCCATTTCTCTATGCCACCATAATTTAATATTAAATGAGCAATAAAAAATATACCTTATATTTGCATAGCTAGAAACAATGATCTTCACAAGAGCTATGAAATGGGTATGATCGTCCCCCATTTTGTTAATGATACTATAAAGCAAGAAAATGCTGTCATTATTAATTTAAAGCAACCCTGAGATGAACAAGCCTATAAATATTTCATTTCTTATATAGGAATTATTTCTACATCAGAGAAAAATTTTATTTACAGCCCTGAGATGTTAATACAGACAAAGATTTTTCCATTTGTCCCTTTGATTTTGTTTTATTATAGCATTAGCATTATTTTTTTTAAAACTGTCTAAGGTAACCCAGAGGAAAGAATAAACATCGTTGCTAAGCTAAGAAGACTGAGAGCCATTCAGTTCCTTCAGAGAAATTCAGGACAGATGTGGTTTTTTCTTCTTCGATGGATCCAGAAGACGAAAAGTATGTTTTATGTCTTGTGAAATGCATTTTCCTGTTCATGTCAGTATGTGGGACTGTCAAAGTTTATAAGTTTGGCAGTATTTTCGCATGGCCATTCTGTTCTTCTTTAGAAACTTATTAAATCTATATATTTTTTATGAAAAACAGAGCGTGGTAGATTTTTTTTCATCTTTTGACATTTACTTGTTGGTTAGTATTTTTAAATCATGCTCGATTGCAAACCAAAATGATAAAACACCAACTTAAGTGTTTCCAAAGCTCATTTGAAAAGTGGAAGGTGGTTCTGTGATATTTTATCTGAAAATCAATGATTTTAGAGACGTTAACTATTTTGACTTGATTTAAGTTTTTCAGAAGGGAAACAAATCAGTTACCATTTTCCAAGGTTTCTTATGCAGCAGTGCTACTAAATTGCAATGTGTAAACCCCATGGGATTAAAAAAAATTTTGTGTGGTCTTGCTTGGAAGCAGGTGGGCAGACTACGTGGTATTTCCAGTTTCTCCTTGGACGTAGCATCCCAAGAGGCATTCCCAAGTCATTTCCTGGACCTCATGAAGCTCCCTTGGTCTGCCCACCCCACCAGCGCTGAAACTACAAGGTCTCCTCACCAGCACCCCAACCTTCCTTTGATTTACCAGGCCTGTTCAAGCTCTAGTTTTAATATTCCAGCTTTGCCTGAAACACAAGCTATTGTAAAGAGCTTCAGTATTGAAGTTAGTTGTGTCCTAGTGCATTGGAGAAACATTCTATTATCTCCAAATTATTATACTAGATGATTGGATCAAACAATCTCTAAGTCAGTTTGTTGAGGTTTTAATTTCATTCCCTGGGATCACTGACAGCATTTTATTTTTTCATTTGCTAAGAAGCTTCCTGCATTAGAGGAAATGGCTAATCATATAATTTCTATCTATGGCTCCTTTTAATTTTCTTCTTGTTAAATGTCTACCTTTAAATATTGTAATTTAAGAGTCATAATTAATTTTATCAAATGTGTCAACTGAATCATAGCATGAGCAGTAGATATCATTTAATATAAAGTGCACTTCGTCACATGGAATTCAGCATTAGATCTGGTTCCTGGCTGGTCATTCACCTCTTAAACTTGCCAGGCTGGCAGGGCACAATCTTGGGGTGAGCATGGAAAGAGAGAAGAGAAAGAATTCCCCAATAATGTGCATGAACATTTATAAGGTGGGAAAAAATGGGGGTTTTCTATCAGTACTTTTCTATACTTCCTATACTTTAACAGGCAAGGCTAAATTCTCTCATGTCCCATTATTTTTCTGTTTGATGCAGGAGAAAATAACTATTTTACAGATAGCTCACAAAAGAGTGGCCAACAACTGCAGCTACATAGAATTTTTTTACACAGATTTTTCCAGAACCCATAACTTGAATGAAAAGCTCTTTTTTTCTTTGCTCCACTTGTGATGAGAACAGTTTGTTTGACTCATACCAAACCAAATCAAGCATTTCTGTGGGCACAAAGAGGAATGTGGAGCAAAGAAAGATTTTCGTCTTAAAAAATAATATGTGTGTGGAAAACAAAATTGCTTCAAATTTCACAACATCCTTACCATTAAACATTGAGGGCAGATTTGGGTCAGTCCAATTTCCTTTGCAGATATTTGACTTTAAAAAGCACATATTCAACTTTAAAAAATGGATTTGTGTGAAATGATATATAAAAAAATCCCATGTATATAAGTCATGATGAGTTTCAGCTTATGTTTAACCTCTGCCTCTTCATCTTTAAGAGATGCAAATTGCCTTCAAGCATAGTGGAAATGTCTTGTCCCAGTTCCTCCACATCAGCCCCTAAAAACATTTACATTAGGAATTCGGAGAGACGCTGAAATAAATGAGTTTCTTCAAAAGGCTGGCTGACCCCTATCTAGGAAATTAAAAGTCACTGGAGAGAATTTTTAAAAAGAGCAATAGCAGATAAGTACATAGTTCTTGGTTTTTCAGTCCAACCCCATTAGTACATTTTAGAACCTCAAATGCCTGATTCCGTTAACCATGTGGTTAATTTTAAGAGGGAGAGTACAACTTTTTCTAAATGACTCGAGTATCATACTTTTTCAGTTCTTCCAAAATCTCAGATTTATGACTGTGCTTATTCAAATGTCATGCCTTTTGCTTTTCTCTTTAAGTATGTAACATTACAACATATTCTAAACGTGATTTGATTTGAAGCTACAATAAATCTTGGCATGCCTTTGAGAACGCCAGACTCTGGCACTAGAGTCAGAAGGGCTTCTCCCTCCTCTTATCCTGCACTCCAGGGTAACATCATCTTGCCTACCTTCTCAGGACTGCTGTGAGCATTAAAATTGAGGGGGAAAATCAGATAATCAACATGTATAGCCCTTGACAAGTCACCTGGGCCCATTATCCTGCTCAACCCCACAATAACCGACGTGAAGTAAGGAAGGCAGTTATTACCATCATTATTCCTATTTTACAGATGAGGAAGCCAGCTCCTAGAGAGGAGGAGTGACTTGCCCAACATCGCAGAGCTAGTAAATGTGTGTAGAAGGTTGAATCTCATATCTCCAGAAAGGACATGTTCTTAATCCTAATCCATGTTCCTCTGGGTGTGAAACCATTTGTAAAAGTACCATTGAATATGTTAAGGTGAGTCCTGGTGCAGCCTCATTTGTGAATAGGGTCTCCTAAAGTCCTCTCTAGGTGTGGTCTTTATGCATATTAATGGAAGCCTTATAAAGAGAAACAGAGTCAGAGAAGGCCACAGAGAGGAGTGAGAAGTTGGCAATCAGTGGAGACTGGAGGAACAGACACAAGGAGAGGAGATCGAGACCACCATGTGACACGAGGCGGAGATGTGAGCCAAGGACCCCCAAGGGCTGCAGCAAGCTATCACCAGAACGCTACAGACTTTGGGGAGAAAGCATGGCCTTTCTGACTCCTTGATGCTGGACATCTGGCCTCTGAAACTGTGACAATAAATGCTTGTTGTTTAAGCCAATGCATTGTGTGGTATTTGCCACAGCAGCCTGGCGATCTAAGACAGTGTGAGAACCTATCAATAAACTCAACATTTTTTATTCTAAACTCCATGCTCTTTCAATAAATGCCATGAAATTCCTCTATAAACTGTAAAGTGCTTTACAAATGAGTGGTGTTATGTCATCAGACCCCCTATAGTCTTAATCCTGACTTTCTGAGGACAAAGCCAGAGGAAGTTGGGGAAATGCTGGAAAGCTAAACCACTGGACTTTTCATAGAAGGGTTCAGGGGAGAGGCCAAACAGAAATAGTAGCAATATATCAGATATTTGGAGCAGAAAACTGTGAGCCATGGGACAAAGGCTGGCCATTTGCCGAGAAAAGAAGCAGTGATTTGGCAGCCAAGTGAAGAAGGTCACAAGAAGGAAAGTCGGATGAAGAAGTAAGAGACTGGGCACCAGGAAAAGGGGGCATAAAGGGGCCACGCTGGGAAACAGCCACATGCTGAAGAGGCTGATAGGACTAAGCGTCACCACTGAGTTCCTTTTGCATGAGGGTTAGGACCCTTCCTGTGACAGAACCCAAGAGGCTATATTTGAACCCAGGTGTGCCGTGGGAGCCTGCACATGTCCCTTCCAGTCTTCCCATCATCCTGCCCACTCTCTGTCTCCCAACTGCCAACACCACATCTCTAGACCTGAGGGTCTTCTCTGGCAGTAAGGGGACAATCTGCCCAAGCACAGGCAGGCTGGAAATATATAAATGCTTCAGCTCCCTCAGCCCTGAGGGTGTGACTCTGAACACATGCTCTGCATTGGCTCTGAGTTCTGTGTGGGATTAAGGCCCAAATATTCACTGGGGTAACTTGCTTGACAATGCTCCCTTATTTTGGCTGAATTATTCTCCTGTCTCTTTTCTCCGTTTCCCTAAGAGCATTTCCTTTACCTGTCAAATAAATGACTTACATTTGAATCTTTGTTTCAGAGCCTGTTTCTAGAGGAGCCCATACAAGACACACCTTGCTTGGGGTGGGGTGGGGGGATCATTGCCAATGTGGGGAATAGCAACAGCTTGTAGGACCAGGATCAGGGACTAAGAGAAATGAGGGACCAGGAAGATAAAAGGGTTTCAGACTCATGAAGTCTCACCATAGCTAAGAAATCCATTGCAAACAGCAAGTCAAGCCTACTGGTGGATAGCAGATTGGGTCCGGAAAATATTGATAATGGAGGGCAGTTGGGAATCCATTGACCAGGCAAAGAGTTAGGAGCCACAAACCAGACAAGAAAAGGGGGAAGAAGAGACATGCAGCCCTCTAACAAGAAGGAACTAAAGCTCTGAGGCCAAGGAGACTTTTTATGCTCTTTTTACATAAAGGGTCTAATATCCAAGGACAGGTGGCTTGGGGTCTACATCAGTCATCACTGGCCATGATGGCTGATGCCAGAAGTATTGGGGCAGAGAGAAATTCAGTGTTCATTAGATCCAAACGTGATCTTGGGCAGGATTTAACCCAACCTTCCACTCTAGATGAGGAACTGAGGGCCAGAGATGATGAATGTCTTACTGTGGGCCAATCACCCAAACACATAGAGAAAGACCAAGGACTAGAACCTGCACTGGTACTTTTATACCACACCATGCTACATTGGAAAAGGGTCAGATTGGAATTTTGATTTTTCAGACTTCACAGTTATTCTGAAAAGAGTGCCTGGTCCTCTGGAAATGGAAAAATTAAAACTAAGTCTCAATTTCCTCCTTGTTGCTGACACCAACATAGAAGGGCAGACTACATGGTCTAAAGTCTACCTATTTTAGAAAGTGTGTATAATAACCCTCCATCACCTAATCTGACTGCTACTGTGAGCTTTAATTACTATTCATTAAGGGCACAGATGTGGTCTGTTAAGTGAAATGTTCTAAGTGAATTTCATGATAATTTTATCAGGTTATAAAAAACTGACAAACACTCAAAAGCCCAACTATTTTGGTCAATGCTGATGCTGTTTGTTAATTAATTAATTAATTAATAGTAATACTAGGATGATGATGAAGAAGAAATTCTGTATTATATTAGTATTATACTAGCTGGTCTCTCTTTAAATTCTAGTCAGAAAATATTTACTGTTGAAGTGTATCTTCCTGATGGGTGTAAGACTGGTTTCAAAGATGATGACTGCCCACAATTATCTCCTTGGAGAACTCCTGAGGTAAATACGCAATAGTTCTATCATTTTCTCCCCTCCTCATAAATGGCTGCAAACATTTATGAAAACATTGTACCTCTGAGGCACTTTACTCTGATAAGCTGAGGGTCCCTCTTGTATGCCAAAGTATTAGTAGATTACTAAGGCTAGTCTAGAGAAACAAGGATGGCCTTAGTAGAACTATCTCTGAAGCAAATAACAGTGGGTGCGTATACCCACAGATACAACCTGTGGCATATTTTAGATACTCTTTAATAATATTACATGAGCATCTCTCTGGATCTGAGGGTACAGAAGTCTGATTTATTTCAAAGCATTAAATGTTGTTGATAGAAGGGACCATGGAGATCATTTAGTTCAGCCCTCTTTGTGTGACTAAGGAGACTCAAGCCAGAAGGAAAGGGCTTGTCCAAGGTCCCCCGGCTCATCAGTGGGAAGCCAGGTCTTCTGAATCTTAGTCCAGTCCCTCTCCCTAATACCAGCACAATAGCTCACTTGCTCGCTTGTTTCCTGGCTCCTTCACTGCACCCATCACCGACCCACAGCATCTCTCCTGGATTTAGATGAAAGCACCCTTGGGAAAAGGCCTGTTTTGAGAAGAGGAGGAAGTTCCTCCATCCTTGTTGATGCTACTCCATAGTGATGTTTAGGATCAAGAAGAAACTTGGCCACATGAAAAGCTGAAACATTTGTATTAATAGAATTGTAGTGATGAAATATAAATGAAAGCATTTACTTTGCAAATTGTCCTTTACCCATTTCTTGAGCTCCAATGAGTAGGATCTGAATGCTAAGTTGCATCTTTTCAACAGCAGAAACATGGTACCAACTCCATGCCTAGAAAGCAGTTTACCAATTTCTTTCATTCTCGGTAGATTTCCTAGGTGCAGGAGAGGTGGATCAGAAAGCATTGTGGGTTAGTTGAGGTTGTTCAAGGAGTGTCCGATAGTCAGGGTGTGTAGCAATTTGGCATTATTTATGAATTCCAAAATCAGACATTAGATTATGTTTGTAAACTGGTCCGTCCCTCTGGGCGTGATTTAATTATGATTAGGGCTTTGATTGGGCCACATCAGTAGGGCGTTGAGTCCCCACCCCTTGGTAGGTGTGGACTCACAGATAAAAGACATGGCAAAGGACAGAGTTGGAGTTTTAATACTGAGTTTAGAGCTGGAGTCCAGGAAGTGAACACACAGGAGAAGAACACAGAGGAATAGAGATGGCTCCTTAGACATGGCAGAAGCCCCGGGGAGAGACAGAGCTGTTCACCTGAAAGTCTACAGCTGGCCTTGTGGAGCAAGCACAGCAGCTGAGCATGGAGAGAAACGGAGCCCCCCAGAAGAGAGGAACCCAAGAAGCCTGAACCCTGGCAGATGTTGGCAGCCCTCTTGCTCCAACACATGGCAATAGACTTTGGTGATGGAAGTAACTTATGCTTTACGGCCTGGTAACTGTGGGCTTCTACCCCAAATAAATACCCTTTATAAAAGCCAACAGATTTCTGGTATTTTGCCTCAGCACCCCTTTGGCTGACTAATACAGGGTGACATTCAATGGATAGAAAAGGCAGCCCCCACCCTGGCATGATTTCAGCCAGGGCCCTAGGAAGACCCCTCCTATATCCCCAGACCCACAAACCCCTTGGCTGACACCTCAAAGGCCACCATTTAAACCTCTTTCATCCTAGTTTTACATCCCTATTAATATACAAGTACCTCCGATAAGAAAAACCCAAGATGTTATCAGTCATTTTCTCCCTTAAGCTAAATGAAGTCTTGGAAAACAAGTTTTGATAGGGAAGAAAAAAGACAGCACGGGCAGGAGGACCCTGGGTGCTTCCAGCAGATAAAGGGAGAGGAATATCGTTGCTTGAGGAAGGGAGACACGAGCAGGGAGCTGAGAGTTGAGGTTGACTCATGAAAGCTCGTACTTTTGGAGTCTTTATACTGAGCTCTGACCTGCTCTGTGTTCTCCGTGTTTAAAATATATAATCCTCACAACAATCTTCGGAGGTGGACACTCTTGTAATTACCTTCATTAGAGATAAAGATATTGAGGCAGAGAGGTTAAGTAACTTGCCCAAAGGACACAGCTCGTAAAGAGCAGATTTCAAATTTAGGCAGTCTGTCTCAAGTCCGAGCCCAGAACCACTGCATTGGCCATCCATCTACCTTACAATTTTGTAACTGCAGTGGCCTGATGGAGCCATCTTGTTTTTCTCACCACCAAAATGGCTCCAATAAGACTCTTCTCCACACCATATCCAGCTGACTTGATGACTTCCCAGGGATTGTCCTTACAGTCCAAAAGCTGCACTGTCTTCAAAGACCCTTAAATACAGTTTGCCCCAGAGGGCTCCTTTGGGAACCTTCATAAGAGAAGCACTGAGTTTTTGGCAGCCCCTCTGCAAGTGGATTTCTCTTCAAAGAGCTGATAAGGAGCCAGTTCTTTGGACACACCCAGGACAACTAACAAGGAGATGATGATGATCAACGCCCATCCCAAGGAACAGAGAGTCTGCAATTGCAAGCAAGATAGTTCCATCCGGGGGCGGATGTGGCTCAAATGGTTGGGCGTCCGTCTGCCATATGGAGGGACCTGGGTTTGATCCCCGGGACCTCCCAGTAAAATAAAAACATATATACAGAAGGCGCATGGGCTGCCAGGCTCTGTGTGCCGGTGAGCTGCCAGGCCCCGGGAGCCATGCAGCAATATGATGACGTAACAGGAGAGAGACGCAGGGGAGAGACAAGACGAGATGCTCTGAAAACCAGGAACCGAGGTGGCGCTGGTGGCAGAACACCTCTCTCCTACATCGGAGGTCTCCAGGATCGAATCCTGGTGAAGACTGGAGGAGGAGGATGAGAAGAGATGGCAGGAAACAGACAACAGAGAATTGCCCAGCAAATGGACACAAAACAGCAAAGGGGGAAGGGGGTGTTTAAAATGGATAAAGTAAATAAATAAATCTTTTTAAAAAAAAAAAAAAAAAGATAGTTCCATCCATCTGCCCCA
>JAQZBX010045877.1:0-20924 GCA_029593785.1 Cabassous unicinctus | reverse complement strand
TTTGAAATTTGTCTTGCTAATATTTTCTTTAGAGTTTTTGTCAAGTTGTGGGCAGAATTTCTCAGGCATAAGTCCCCCCTACCTTTTCCTTCCTTCCCTTCCTTTCCTTCTTTCCTTTTTTCTCTTCTGCCTCCCCTCCCCTTCCCTCCCCTCCCCTCCTTCCTTCTGCTGTGTACCAAAGCAAATTTCCCTGTAGTTTTCTAGAGTAGGGTTGGGAGAAGGGCAGTATGGATTTAATTCTGGTTCATACTTATCCAGAAGTTATAGAATTTGGGGGTTCCAAGGCAAAGTAGGAGGGTCTTTTATAAGATTCCTCACCTCTAGTTGAATCTACCCTTGACTTCTGTCACCTTTATCTAGCTAAGTCCCACTTGAAGACCCAGTTTCTTAGTATTGGCACATGTTCTCAGGGCAAAAGCAGCTTAGATGCTCTTTAGGTAATCACCTTCCACCTCCAATCCCCCACTGTCTCCCAATATAACTGGCAGTCTCCACTTCCTGCCAGTTCTTTAACACTTGTAAGGTGATTTAAATACACATGCACATACATGCACACACACGCGCACACACAGATTATCTAGCCTTGTTTTCAGCAGAAGCGTTTTCAGAAAAATGCCTCTGAATTGCCAGAGTGAGAGTCTCCATTTTTAAAAAGGTTATTCTATTAAATAGGGAGAGTTCTATAAGTATTTGCTGTAAATATGATCATTTGAAAGTACAAGTGATCACATTGGAGGCAGTCTGAAGAACTGGGTCTGGTTATTAATTCACTTCTTTCAGTACTCTTTTTGGAAAAATTTGTATTAATCTCAAATTTTCTTATATGTTCTGGGCCCTTTGGCCAGGACTGAGTTGCACAGTTCTGGGTAACAGTAATATGATTGAGGTCATTATTGTACTATATAAAATTTATCTCCAAAGTATAACTCATAAAAGGGATTAGTATGAAAATAAGCACAGTTAGATATGGTTTCAAGTGAATATTGAAAAGAAGATGGCCAAGGACCTTTCTCAGTGGTGGGCTGAGCCCGGTTTTTCATGTCTTTTGATCTTCTGTGCTTTGATTGTACTCATTCATGGGGTGACAGTTTGTTCTTGACATATCTCTCTGGCACTTGAAATACTTTAATTCTGGCTTAATTTAGGGTTTTAAATGACTGTTTGTGTCCAATGTTCTCTACATTGCCATTTTAAATATACACTTTCACGTATCTGCTATGTAACCAGAAGTGAGGAAAACCGATGGGTGCTATTCTGGATGAAGAAATGAATTCACACGCAGCAGTCATTACAATTTATGCACTTAAAGAGACTTAAATTTGTTCTTAAATTCCCTATTGATAGAATCTCTTGTTTTGACTCTGCTTTTGACCAAAAGTTTTAACAAATTTTTCAACTGCTCAAGCCTAAGTATTGTTTTTGCTTCTACCAACTTATGTTTCCAAGGTTAAGAGAATGCTTTCATGCATGGATACACTTAGATTTTGAAATGGTACAGGCATAAATTTCCTGATAACTCAATACTGGCTTGTATCTCTGGGTCTTTCTCATCCTTCTCTCTCTCTTGAATTCCCTTTTTCTGCTTTCTGCATGGACAATTCATCATCTTTCATGACTTCTCTGAGAAGCCTTTCTTGACTTTCTAATCTGGGTAAAATTGTGCAACTCTTCACCCTTCACAGGCTGTGCTGTTCTAACATGATGTAGTTAACAGGTAAGAAACACAGGCTATGGAATTCCATTGCCCAGGCCCAAACCAAGGTTCCACTATTGACAAGCTATATGACCATGGACAAATTACCTAATCTCTCTGTGTTCCAGTTCCTCATTTCCTCAAAGTGATGTCGGTGAGGCCCTGGGAGGTCTTGGAGAAAGACCTCAACCTAGGGGAAGAGGATTCTTGACAGAGTAGTGAGAAAATGCAAGGACTAGTAATATAGTAGCAAGAGAACTGAAAGACAGGAGTGCAGGCATACTTCTATGAGTGGCAGTGGCACTAGTCATGCCTCACATGGTTTGGAGAGTCTTCTTATGAAGGCTTATGGCTTTTTTTTCCTCCCTACTTTATGCAAAAGGGGGCTTGAAAACTTATGACTTTTTACTGGCTCCCTCCTTATTCCTGCTGACCAGAGTGGGAACTGTCCAGAGGAGGGATCAGTGGAGTGGGTAGTGGTCAGGTGAGGGCTTGGCCTTTTGTCATCTTCCAGCGCTAGGCCTTGGGCGGGTCATTTTCCACAGCAGTTAGGTATTATCTGATGGTAATTTTCCGTTGGTCTCCTCAGTTGCTGAGTTAACTCCCTTCTCCTACCTCTTTCTCTACCTCAAAAGGGTTGTTTGAAGATTCAATAAGATAATATATAGAGGCATAATACAGCTTGGTGCACACTAGGAACTCAGTAAATGTTTGCTATTAGTTTTTGAAGCTTTTAGAGCATTGCCTTGAGATTACTGACTAACTTCTATGCAATCTTCACCTTTCCTCTCCCCAGACTGAGATCTCTTTGAGATCAGAGATGGCCCTTCATCTGTCTTCTTAGCACCTAATGCAGTCCCTGACACATAGCAGATTATCAGGAAGAGAAGGACCAAAGAGTGAATGAACCTCTGATTTCCAGAACTCTCCAGAGAGTCACCAAATGGTTATGAGTACTGATGCTCCAGATTTATGTGACCTTAAATTCCTGTTACATCTCCTCTAGAAAGTTCTGCCAGGGTAGCCTGTTATACAGGCTTTTATTATCATTTGCTGCCAAAGCAGTTGTAAATATCAAACAGACCAATTTGAAGCATCATGGGAATGAATGATAGCGTTGTGTATGTTGTACATTTAGAGTATGTTGTGTGTGTGTCAGAGGAAGAAAGGGAGAGAAAGCGAGAGAGAATGTGAGCTCTTAAAGATAGCATGACCAAATCTACCTGAAGCAGTGAGCTAAAAATTAGTAAAGGCAAACAGTTCTTAGAAAAATGTTCACCAACCCTCTCTAGTGCAGATTCCACGAAGAGAAGAGGTGAAAGAAAAAGCAGACAACTTGCCCCTTCCCTATTATTCCACAGGTTACCTTTGTAATAAATCCAAGATACAGGATCATCCAGCCTTTTTGTGACTCCTTTAGGAGTCAGGGATTGTAAGGGCAGAGAAGTATTTGGAAATCGTGGCTTAGATAATACATTTCACCGAGGTGGCCCTGCTGCTGTTAAAAGTTTTATGTTCCTATTGTTTGCTTTGCCCGTTATATGTGTCATTTCCCTACCCCAGCAGTACCTTCAAGGGGGCAGAAATTTGTGGTAGAAAAAAGGCTGGGCTTAGCATCAGAGACCTACTCTACCTACTGTGGTCTCCTAGCTGTGGCCTTGGGCAAACTGCTTAACCCCTTAGTTTTCTTATCTGTAAGGTGGATGAGGCTCTAACACTGCCTGCTTTCCTCACTGGATTGTGAGGTTCCACCAGAGCTGGACAATTAAAGTACTTTTATTGTTGTTGTTATTTTAAGGCCCCCTAGTCCCTGGCTCCATTGATACGCAAACTTGATTTAATATAGTCTGCCTTTCTTAGGGGAAAACATGGCTTTAGGGATAGTGGCAACAGCAGTGCTCCTCAATGAATAATTTGAATTATTTTTTAAATTTTATTTTTTTTTAAATTTTGTCATGTTTTTCATATTACCTGTTACTTTCTTACTTTTTACTTTTTAAATTTTTAAATATCAGACTTTTTATATTACATGTTACTCAGTTAACACATGATAACAACTACAATAACAATAAATCTGCTTTAGTCAGCAGTTACACTTCCCCCTTATTTTCATTCATTTCTTAGTCTTGTGGGATTTGGAACCATGTCCACTCTGACTACTTCAGGCTGAGAAGGGATGTAGATATAATGCGGCAGAGGAATGGAATTATTTTATTTATTTTTAAAGTAAGGACTTGCAGTTTATTTATTTATTTTTAAAGTAAGGACTTCCAAAGGATTTCTGGAAACACAGGTCCACTCAATTTGAAGACTTTTTCAGCTTCAAAGTCTTTCTTGATTAACCCGGGGTAAATTTTAAAAAATAATTACTGCCCTTTGTTTTCATGTCTGCCCTTAATCATTCTTTTGAGGAAAAGAAAATAGTTTAGACTATTTGAAGGATTTTATTCATATACTATTTCTGGGATTATTAGCATTATGAAATATCAGAAATCCCAAAAGGCAGCAGCATTTTGTAGACTAGAAGAATCTCATACATACCTGATATAATTAAATCTTTACAAATCTGACTTCTCTCATACTACTGGCCCCTCTAGGACAAATATCAGTCTCTGTTTATACTTGAATCACTTCAGCATAGGGATTTATCAAATTAATAAATGCATTTCCAGAAACACTGCTAGAAGAGTAGATTTGTTCTTTAAACTTTGCTTTCAAGTCCTCAAACACTTGAAAGATGTTTCTGGAATTCCTATAGTAGGCCAGGTCTGAGGGCAGAGAAACCTTCCTATGTTCTGTAGGAGCTTAGTTATTGAGGAGAATGTGGTGTGAATAAGCAGGGTATGCACTGCATTGTGGGACCGCAGAAAGGAGCGGGCCTAACTCTACATGGGAGTGCTGACAAGTTAGCCGAGTGTTGAAGCATAGGGTAGAGTTTCCCAGGAAGACAAGGAAGCTTGGCACACAGACCGAGAGAGAACAGCTTGTAGAAGATTAGAAGCCCTAGACATCATCAGACTCTCCTGTTGGGATAAACTTCCCTTGTGTTTCCTTTAGGGTATTCAGCATGACACCCTACATGGTGGTACAGGGAGAAATTTGTTACTAGGGTACCTGAAGCAATGGCATATAACTGCATTAGCAAAACACAATCTGTCTTTGAAAAAATTATGAAATATTATGAAAATAATGCAGATTCATTATACAAAACAAGGAAAAAATTTAGAGCATTCATTAAAAGAATAAAATAGTCGCCCAGGATACCATCTTTCAGAGGTAATCATTGTTAACATTTTTGTTTATATTTTTCCATGCATATTATTTTACTTAGTTGTAATCAGACAGTATATATGATATCATATCTTTATTCTTAGTATTTTCCAATTTCACTAAAGTTTCTTTAAAATACACTTATTAAATTTGGCATAATATTCCATAATATTTGTGTATCCATGTTGCTGAGAATTAAGATTTGTTTCTGGTGCTTTGTTATTATAAATTCCATGATGGCAAATATCTGTGTCATTAATCTTTGTATTTAATATTTTTTTCTTTAGTGTAAATTTCCATAAATGTGAAATTTACTGGTTAAAAGCTGTTATAATTTAAAACTCCTCCTATACAATGCAATGCAAAATTACTTTTTGAAAATGTTGAACCTGCCTTCATTCCCGAAATGGTGGATTTGGTGCCCATTTTACCTTATCTTTACCTGCTAAAGATACTCTCAATTATAAAAAAATTTCCTATTACTTTTTCTTAAGTAGGAAAAAATGGTACTTCATTAAAATTTTCATGTTTTTAACTAATAATAGATTTATATTTTTCCAGATATGTATTAACATTTTCTTTTATAATGTACATACTTATATCCTTTGCCCGTTAGCTATTAGAAGATGGGTGTTTGAATTGGGCAAGATTAATTTTTTTCTTATAAAATTGTATCGACTTGATATATTACAATTTGATTGTCTTTGATGTAAATATTTGTTTATAGTTTCTTGATTGCCTTTAAATAGGTTTAAAATATAGAAATTTAAGATTTCTTATGTTGACAAAGCTGTTAATATTTTCCTTTAAATTTTCTTGGATTCCTTTTAAGCCTGGAATGTCTTTCCGTACTTAAAGACCAGACAAATAATCACTGCATTTTCTTTTCTCTATTTTATGACTTGATTTTAACTTCTTAACCAATCTGGAATTGATTTGGATAAAATAGCATGAGAATTGAATAGATTATTTCCCAATTAGCTAAAAAAAAAAAATGGTATCAGCACTGTTTATTGAGTGACTCTACCTTTTTTCTCTAATTTGTGATTATATGTATATCCTATATATACTAACTACTGTCTCCTGGTAATATATTCTGTTTCATCTATCTGCTGATCTATTTTTGCACCAATGCCACACTGATGAACTTTATAATGTTTTCATATCTAGTGAGGCCATTGCTTTTCTTTAAAAATTTTTTTTAGCTATTCCAGATGAACTTTGAAATAATTTTGTCAAAATATTTATAAAACACTGTTGGGATTTTGATTTGTAACAAATCTTCAACTTAATTTGGAAATTATTGACACTCCTTTGTAGTTTGTCTACTCACCCAGGAGCTTGGCTTGCCTATTAATCAAGCCTTTTTTATTCTCTCAGTAGAGTTTGGTAGTTTTCTTTTTACTCCATTCAACTATAACCCTGATTTTAGCTGGTGTCTACTTTAAAATTTTTTCTTTTTCCTTAAAAATCTAAAAAAGTTTTCCTCAAACTCCAATTCTACAATTTGTGGAGTTCAATGCCCTCCATAAAATATTTTGCAACATAATTACTTAAAAATTTTTTTAAAAAATTAGAGCTGTTGTAGATTAACAGAAAAATCATGTAAGAAATACAGCATTCCCACTTACTGCCCTCGTATTATTAACGTTTTGCATTAGTGTGTACACTAATCAACTTTGTTACAGTTGATGAAAGAATATTATAATTGTGCTATTAACTATAGTCCATAGTTTATATTAGGGTGTTTTCCCCCATATAGCACCCCATTCTTAACACTTGCATTAATGGGATATATTTGTTATAATTTGTGAAAGAACATTTTTATAATTGTGTTATTACTTTTAATTGCTCTGAGCTCATGCCTTAGCTGATAAGTTTAGTCGATGAATCATTTGCTATCTTACCCTGGCTGTCCCTATTCTGCACCGCATTGAATCAGATGTGGACTTCAGCTCCGTTCCCTGATTTACACCCACATGTACACACACACACACACAAATACACACATACACATAAATTCATACACTCACCCATATACAGTCTACTCTCAAAAAGGCATTTGTAAATTTGGGAGATTTGGCTAAATGTTTGAGGGGACATAAAATTGAACTTTAAACATCAGGTTATTAAAAACACTTAGGCTTTCTTGCTTTGTCCATGAGATTTTCCCATCCCAAAATTCTTCTTTATTTATCCTGCAGACCAGTTCAGCTCTTTTGTTTCTTTTTCCTAACTCCCTTTGCCCTCGTTGTCTCTTCTCCTTCCCTAGTTGCTCATCAAGGTATTTTCCCTGATAAAGACAGTTTTGACTCTCATGCAGGGCTAGATGTTAAAATGATATTCCCAGCAATATAAGTTTCTTGCATTTCTTTTTGGACTTGTTCCAATATATTTTATATTTTTAGTTATTAAGACTGGACATTTTTGTTGTCTTTTAACAAATTATTGGTGGTATTAATGAAACCGTAAACATTTTATATTCTTTTTACATCCTGATGCTTTACTAAGCACTCTTATCAGTTCTAAGAGTACTTTTAAAAAGTCTATAGTATCAGTTATAATGAATATACTCTCTTATTTTCCTATAGCTGGGTATCCCTTATTTTTGCTTTATGTCATATTGTAAAACATAGGTGGATTTTTTTTGTGTGTGCATGTGTAACCACCCTTTCCTGATATCAAAGATTATCCATTTCTCCTAATATGGGAAGAGATGATATAAAGGTTATAGGGAATATCTATACAATTATGTTCCTTCATTTTTCTCCTACAGTCTCAAGATATCACTTGAATCCTTCTTATTAAGCCATGCTCTTGTGAAAAGAGTTGACCAATGGTGGCTTCGTAGTAACAGTATAACACTTATGAGTGGTTTTCTTTCTTGCTGGTTTCAAAAACTGAAAGCTGCTAGTCTGTTTTCCAAAGAAACAACCAAAGTATTTACCCTACTTGTTCAGAGCACTTTTTCTCTAGAGGCAGTGCTTTGGTTTCTCATTATACATTCCTGGTAATGGATTTCTAACTTATATCCTTAACATGCTCCCATAATTTTGTGATAATCCTCTATCCTAACAGTGGTTAAATTTTGGGGATAGTAATCATAAGTACTTAACTTTATTTTCTCTGATTCTTTCTATAGTCTAGCATTGGTATTTAAAATATAAAGCTTATAATATTAGTTTAAAGAGCCCCATACATGCGAAGTAGGAATTTTGGACCAAAGGCCACACTGAAGATAATTAGAAAAATCTGAAGAAAAAAAAATTTTTTTAAAAACACTTATTTAAAGGGATCAAAGAACTAACAAGGAAGAAAAGAATTACTGGGCCAAGATCTGAAAAACACCCAACTGTATTTGGAGCTCTTCATTTCCCGTAGAGTCATCTACTAAATCCTGAGGAAGCTGCTATTAGGTTGAGAAGCTGATCAGAGCTTTTGGAAGCCTTGTTAGAGCAGGTATTGGGGTACACAGACTGCCATGGGCTAAGGGCCCAGTGAACCCCTTTTGCTTTGGTTGAAATGTGGAGGAGGGTAAAAGTTTACAAGTAAGAGTAAGCTAGGTGAAATAGAAATAAACAGATTTTCACATGGATTCCTGCCCAGCTTCCGGTCACCTCAATGCATGAAATTGCCAGAAACAAATGGAAATCCTCTTTGGAAAAAAAGAAAACATCATCATAGTCCTCAATTATTTCTACGTTTTGAAAAGATATAATGTGAAGCATATAACCAAAAATAACTAGGAACATGAGGAGATAAGACAGCATGAGTAAAAACCAGCAAAAGCAATAGATAATAGATAACATACCCATAGGGATTCCAGGTATTTAATGGATATGGTCAGGCATTAAAATATGTGTGCTTATTACGTTCAAATGAATAGAAGACAAGACTTAAAATATTGTTAAGGAACTGGAAAGTGTAAAAAGGAATATCAGATTTGGAAAAAAAAAGAGCCAAATAGAAATGCTAGAGCTGAAAACAGTAACTGAAATGAAGAAATCAATGGATGGGTATAATAGCAAATTAGATGCAGCTGATAAAAGAATCAGTAAATTGGACGATTGGTCAGAAAATATCCAAAATGAATCAGTGAGAAACAACAAGTGGAATACACAGAAGAGAAAGTAAGAAACAAAGGATACAAGCAGAAAGACTGACACTGATAATTGGAATCCCAGAAAAACAGGAGAGACAGAGAGAGAGAGAGAAAGAGAGAGAGAACAGAAACAATAATTAAAAAGATAATGGCCTAGATTTTCTAAAACCATAAAAGACATCAGGCCACAGATTCATGAAATCTTATGAAACTTAAAGGAGGAAAATTTAAAGAAATCCATATCTAGCACAAAATGAGAAAACTAGTGAAGACAAAAGACAGAGAAAAATGTAATAACATTTAGAGAAATTTAGATGTATTTCCTTCAAAGGAGCACCAATTAATCTGAGAGCTAGTGTTTCAACAGAAAAATGGAAATCATAAAGCACTGGAAATAGATCTTCAAAGTTCTGAAAGAAAATCACTGCCAATTAAGATATCTACAGCCTGCAAAAGTATCTTTCAAGAATGAAAGTGAGCGATGTTCATAGCAACATTATTCACAATTGCCAAAAGATGGAAATAACCCAGGTGTCCATTAACTGAAGAATGGATAAACAAACTGTGGTATAAACACACAATGGAATATTATTCAGCTGTAAGAATAAGTGAAGTCATAAAGCATGTGACAATGTGGATGAACCTGGAGGACATTATGTTGAATGAAGCAAGCCAGTCACAATAAACTCCCATCCTGGAGAGTCCTGCTATGTTTGCAATTAGTGGGACAAGAATCTCCAGAGAACATAGGCAGTACCCGATAAAAGAAAACAGACCAATATGTCAAACCCTCAATATTATTGCAAGTAACTATGAATCTTATTCTTCAAAAATGGAAACTTAGTTGTTACCATAGGTTCCGAGGGGAGGGGAAGGGAAGAATAGAAAGATGGAATGTAGGGCATTTTTAGGGCATTAGAATTGTTCAGCATGATCTTGCAGTAACAGATACAGGCCACTTCAAATTTCGTCAAAAGCTATAAAAGTGTACGATTCAAAATGTAAACCATAATGTATACCATTGACCATGGTTAGTAGCGATGCTTCAATATTTGTACATCAGTTGTAACAATTGTACCATTAGCATGTAAAATGTTATTAACAGGGGAGAGGGGAAAGGGGGAGGGTGTTGGGTATATGTGAATCCCCTATATTCTCTATGTGACTTTTCTGTATCCTAAAGCATCTTTGAAGATAAAATGAAAAAAATAAGACACTGGGGAATATATGGAAGAAAATGTCACTGAACATACAAGACAACAGATCTTACAGTGATGAAAGACACAATGTCTAAAAAAATTTTTTTTATTTCAAATTTTGAAAGAATTTTAAAATTTTATTGGTTATTTTAAAAATTATTATTTCATTCACTTATTCATTTTATTTGATTATTATTATTATTTTTGCTTCATTTTTGGAGAGGTTTTGGATCACAGAATGATCACAATAGTGGCAGGGGAGGATCATTGGTGCAGTATGGCAGTGATGGGAGGATGCATGGGAAGGGGTTCGCCAGGGACATGCCTCTAAGTCATATGAATATGTTCAGGTGTTCATGGGGCATTGTCATGGTGGGTGGAGATCCACACAAAAACCAAAAGAATATTGAATTCCCATTCTGGGGAGTTCCGCTACATTTGCTAATAGGTCAGCAAGAATCCACCTAGTGCAAGGGCAGTGCCTAGTGAAAGAAGACAGACCATTACACCAGGCCCTTGATATTGATGATTGTACTGTTAACTTTTTCTTGTGAAACTGAAACTTAGCCTAGTATTATGTACTGCCTAAGAGTTAACTCCAAAAGCCTCCTTGCTGCTCAAATGTGGCCTCTCTCTAAGCCAAACTCAGCATATAAATGCACTACCTTTCCCCTGGCATGGGACATGACTCACGGGGATCAGTCTCCCTAGCACTGAGGGATTATTACCAAGTGCCAACTAGCACTTGACCAAAAGGGGGAAAATGGTAAACACAAATGAGTTTTTATGGCTAAGAGATTTCAAAGTGAGTTGGGAGGTCATTCCAGAGGTTATGCTTATGCAAGTCTCAGCAGGATCTCATTGACTGCTACAGTAACAGTGCCTCAAATAGCAGGGCTCCTGAGGGCTCTAGAAGCATCCAGAAACTATCAGCAGGGCAGACAGGTCAGGGATTTGGCACCCTGTCAGTGGTCCTTACTTTGGAATTTATGCTCCCCAGTATAACAAAGTTAGACTTATTTATAGGCTATCTACACATGACTCTTCTGTCCCTTTTATTTGAACCTATAGTTAGCGCTAAACTTGATAAATACATGTCCCAGAGACTTAAATCTTTGGTTTGTCCACATGCCAGTTGAGCCTTGAATTTCAGCAGAGTTGCAACATTGGGCTCATCCAGGACAACTAACAAGGAAATGATGATGGACATCCCAAGAAACAATGTCTGCAACTGCAAGCAAGATAGTTCCATCCATCTGCCCCATGGGATCTAAGCTCCCTCTCAATTAGAAGCAGAGTGGGCATCACCATGCCAAAATCTTCAAGATTGGGGAATGAACAATGGACTAAAGCAGACATTATTATTCTACAATAGACTTATTATTATTTTAGCAATGGAAGAACTCTTATCATTGATATAAAGACAGTGGCCACCAGAGGTTCTGAGGGATGGGAAAGAGAAGAAAAGGTATAATATGGGGGCATTTTCAGGACATTGGAGTTGTCCCACATGACTTTTCAGTGACGGATACAGCCACTGTATATTTTGTCATAACCTACAAAGTTGTGCAGGACAGAGTATGAACTATAATGTAAACTGTAATCCATGGTTAGTAGCAATGCTTCAATATATGTTCATCAATTGTAACAAATGTACCACACTAATGAGGGATGTTGTTAATGTGGGAAAGTGTGGGATGTGGAGGGATTGGGGTATATGGGAATCCTTTATATTTTTTATGTAACATTTATGTAATCTAAAGCTTCTTTTAAAAAAAAATAAAAAGACTAATGGATAAACAAACTATGGTCTGTTCACATGATGGAATATTATGCAGCTGTAAGAAGAAATGAAGTCGTAAAGCATATGACAACATGGATGAACCTGGAGGACATTATGTTGAGCGAAGCAAGCCAGACACAAAAGGACAGATACTGTATGAATGCATTACTATGAACTTAATATATTGTGTAACATATTGCTTGATTAAAAAAAATTTTTATATGTATCCAGTACATTTAATTGAGAAATGTATATATTTATTCATCTGTGTTTACTTTTTAGTTTTTAATTGTTTATATTTTCAGTTATTAAATGTACAAAATAAAGTAAAAAAAAACAAACATGAGAATCTCATTTGACAAAAATCAGCATCCCTTCTTGATAAAAACACTTAGAAAACTAGGAATAGAAAGAAACTTCCTCAACATGATAAAAGACATCTATGAAAAACCCATAGCTAACATCATGCTTAATGGTGAAAGACTGAAAGCTTTCCCTCTGAAATCAGGAAGAAGACAAGGATGCCCACTATCACCACTGTTATTCAACATTGCACTGGAAGGTCTAACCAGAGCAGTTAGGCAAGAAAAAGAAATAAAAGCATCCAAATTGGAAAGAAAGAAGGGAAACTTTCCATATTTGCAGATAACATAATCCTGTATTCAGAAAATCCTGAAAAATCGGCAACAAAGCTACTAGAACTACATTTAGCATAGTGGTGGGGTACAAGATCAACATCCCAACCAGTAGTGTTTCTCTACAATAGTAATGAATGAGCTGAAGGGGAAGTCAAGAAAAAAATTCCATTTACAATAGCAACTAAAAGAATCAAATATCTAGGACTATATCTAACCAAGGATATATAGGACTTGTACACAGAAAGCCACAAAATATTGCTAAAAGAAATCAAAGAAGAAGTAAATAAATGGAAAGACAGTCTATGTTCATGAATTGGAAGACTAAATACTGTTAAGGTGTCAATTTTACACAAAGTGATTTACAGATTCAACACAATCCCAATGAAAATTCCAACAGCCTTCTTTAAAGAAATGGAAAAGTCAATGATCAAATTTATATGGATGGGAAAGGGGCCCAAATAAGTAAAACCATCTTGAAAAAGAATGATGTTGTCGGACTCATACTTCCCAATCTTAAAACTTATTACAAATCCATAGTAATCAAAACAGAATGGTACTGGCACAAGGACAGACATTTAGACCAATGGCATCTAATTGAGAATCAGAAATCAATCCCCAAATGATTTTTAACCAATTGATTTTTAACAAGGGTGCTAAGTCCCCTCAATTGAAAAAGAGTAGTCTCTTCAAAAAATGATGCTGAGAAAATTGAATGTCCACATGCAAAAAAAATGAAGGTGGATCATTACCTCATATCATATACAAAAATTTACTAAAAATCATCAAAGACCTAATATGGGAACCAGAATTATAATACTCCTAGGAGGAAACAGGTAAGCATCTTTAGGACCTCCTTGTAATAATAGGCAATAGTTTCTAGATGTTACGCCCAAAGCACAAGCAACAAAAGAAATAATAGTTAAATTGGATCTTATCAAAATGAAAAACTTTTGTGCAGGAAAGTAAAAAGTCAACCTACACAATGGGAAAATATTTGGAAACCACATATCTGATAAGGCTTTACTATCCAGAATACATGAAGAAATGCTACAATTCAACAACAAGAAGACAAACAACCCAATTAAAAAATAGGCAAAAAACTGAATAGACATTTCCTCAAGGAATATATACAAATGGCCAAAAAGCACATGAAAGGATGCTCAACATCATTAGCTCTTAGGGAAGTTTAAATCAAAACCACAATGAGATACCATTTCATACCCACTAGGATGGCTACTATTTTTAAAAAATGGAAAACTACAAGTATTGGAGAGGATGTGGATAAATAGCAATACTCATTCATTGTTGGTGGGAATGTAAAATTGTGCAACTTCTGTGGGAGACAGTTTGGCCATTCCACAGATAGGTAATAAAGAATTACCATATGACCCGGCAATCCCACTTGCAGGTCTAAACCCAAAAGAATTGAAAGCAGATACTTGAACAGTTATTTGCACATCAATGTTCGTAGTGGCATTATTCACAATTGCCAAAAGATGGAAACAACCCAAGTGTTTATTTAGCAATAAACGAAATGTGATATATACAAATAATGCAATATTATTCAGCCACAAAAAGAAAAGAAATTATGATACATGCTACATCCTGGATGAATCTTGAAGATGTCATGTTGAGTGAAATAAGCCAGACACAAAAGGACAAATATTGTATTATCTCACTGATATGAAATAAATAGAATAATGAAATCATAGAGTCAGAAACTAGAATATAGGTTACTGGGGGCTGGAGTGGGGGTAGGGAATGGTAGTTAATGCTTAAATTGTACAGAGTTTCTATGTGGGGTGATGGAAAAGTTTTGGTAATGGATGGTGGTGATGGTAGCTCAACATTTTGAACTTAATTAACAGCACTCAATTATTGGCTAGGTATGGTCATTTTAACTAGTTTGGGCATTGTTTCTACAAAAGATATGCTTTTTTATTACAGGAAATAAAGTTAATAATGATCTTTCCAATTAATATCTAGAGGCATAGGTTTTTATTTATCTTTGGTTTTATATTTATCTTTTTTCTTTTACCTGAAAAATATTTTAAGAGCATTAATACTATTATCATTTTTATTTATTTACTTTATCCTGCTACACACAACACACACAGAAAAAAATAGTTACAACATTATTGGTAATAATAGGTTATAAAATAGGTTAAGATTTCTTTGAAGTTCTTTAGGACATATCCCCTACTAAGGATATGCAATAAAATTACTATGTTTTAAAATAACTTCAAATAATTTCTCATTATGTAGTTACACAGTTATTTTATGGCTTTCTGTTTGGGGTGTTTGCTTTTTAAATTTGTCTTCATTTTATTTAACTGTGGCTTATAATTACCTAACCAGGATCAAAAGACAAATATACAAAATAAAGTCTAGCTTTCTTTCCTGACTCTGCCACCCTGTTCTGTCCCTCTTAAGTAATTATTTTTATTAGGTTTTGGTTTATCCTTCCTTTTGTTAAAATATGTGTACACATATAACACATATACAAACACCTACTGATGCTTATTTGCATACTTGTATTGCTCCTTTCCTTTCTCATAAAAAGCAGCAAACAATACACTGTTCTGCACTGTCCTTTTTGCACTTAGCAGTAGAGCTAAGAATATTTCTCAACCTTTTTACAGTTGCATAGTACTCCATTTTGTGACTGGATCCTAATTTATTCAATCAGTCCCCTATTGATGGGCTTTTGAGCTGTTTCTAGTCTTTTGCTATTACAAATAGTGCTGCAGTGTATAGACATGTGTATACATCTTTTTGTGTTTTTTTGAAATATTGTGGTATTATTGGATCAAAGGTTAAATATGTATGCAATTTTTCAATATATTCTTAAATAACATTTTGACTAAATAAGAGCCTCTAATAGAATATACCATTAAGAGAATGAAAATGCAAGTTACAGAGTAAAAGATTTTTACAACACATATATGGCTGACTGTTGGAGAGTGCTCATGTTCTCACAAATGCCATTTCAAGTCCTAATCTGTGGTCCTGTGGGTGTGAAGCCATTTGTAAATAGGACCCTTGAAAATGATATTATTAATTAAGGTGTGGCCAAACTGGATGAGGGTAGGCCTTCATCCATATGATGGTAGGCCTTATAGGCAGAGGAAATTTGGGTGAAGTAGGTCAATAGAAGCCAGAAGCCAGACTTTTACTGAAAGTCTTCTGGAATACTTTTACTTGGGGAGTATGTGTTTGTTAAAAAAAAATAAAATAAAATAAGGCAGAAATTAGGAGAAGCCAGAGTAGAGGTAGATTATATGTTCCATATGATGGAGGCAGAGGTGCAAGCCAAAGAACCCCAAGGATTGCAGCAAGTCAGCACCGGAGTGTTACAAACTCTGGCAGGAAGCTTGGCCTGTCAAGACCTTGATTTTGGACTTTCAGCCTCCAAAACTATGAAAAAATAAATTCCTCTTATTTAAAACAATCCATTTTGTGGTATTTATCATAACAGCCCTGGAAAACTAAGATGCTGACAAAAGGGCTCTTATCTAGAATGTGTGTGCATATATTTTTCAAAATCCACAAGAAAAATATGGACAGTCTAACCCAATAGGGGAATGGGTTCAATCTCATGAAAATTATGACATGCAACTTGAAATAAAAACTTATAATACTAAAATGAAAAAAGACTGCTAAACCTAAGTTATGGTGAGAATATGAAGCAATGGGAAAATAGATGAGTACAAATTGGTATAATCGGTCTGGAAAACAACAGTTTGACACTAAAGCTGAAGATACACATATTTATGATACAGCAATTCCTCTCTTGGATAAGTGCATGACTAAAATGTGTATACATGTGCACCAAGAGATACGTACAAGAATGTACATGACTATCACCAGTAGAATGGTTAAAATAAATTGTGGTATATTCATACAACAGGATGTTTTGTAATCATGAACATGAATAAACTGTATCTACATCCAGGAGTATGGACCTTTTAAATATAATATTGAGTGAAATAAGTCCAACACAAAAATACATATCTATAATTTCATGTATATAAATTATAAAAATTAGCAAAACTAAGCCACAGTGGTAGCAATTAGGACAGAGGTTAGTTACTTTTGATGAGAGAAAAGTAACTAAAGTAGTGATTGAGAAGAGCAGCAGGGAAGGTCAGGGACTTCTGGGCTATTGAGAGTGTTCTGTGTTTTGACCTACATAGTAAACAGGCATTTGCTTTATTGAGATGCATTTTTATTTTTATGCACTTTTTACATGTGTGCTTTATTTCCTGATAAAACTGTAAAAACCAAAGTATTTAGAAGAGATGCTTTTCTATTCATTGTCTGCACATGTCTACTTTTTAAAAGAAGGAGGGAATAATGTATATTGCTCTGAAGTGAGAGTATTTTGGTTTTTATCCTAGATTCATTTTCTAACTTTGTGATCTTGGAAGGCTACTTATTTTTTTGTGGCTCAGGTTTCTAATCCCTAAAATGGAGATAATAATAGTAACTGTTTCATAGTGTTGTGGGGATCAAATGAGTTAATTTATTACATATGCTTAGAATAGTGCTTAACACATATTAGGAGCTCAGTATGTATTAGCCATTCTTCTTCTCTTGTCTCTCCTTCTCCTCTTCATTATTATTATTAATATCATCATCGTCATCATCATCATCATTACTCTCTCAGACAACTGTTAATGCAGGAGCCTTAAAATGTCTTTTATAGTAAGAAAGGATATGGCCCTGCTCTCTCTTAGGACTCCAAACCCATTCTTGAAACTTTTCCTAGAGAAAGCACCCTTTTTCTTTAGAGAACCATTATCAGGGCTTGAGCCTGGAGGCAAAAGCTGTTCTTCCAGATGTTCTGTGTATGCAGGTGACAAGGAGGGGCCTAACAAGCCCAGCTGTTCCAAATGTAGTTCTTAAATTAATTAGCTTGATGATTACCCTTTTGGTCTCTGAGTCATTGTATTTAGTTTCTTTGAGCTTGGAGCTTCTGCAGGGCATCCCTTGAGAAGAGCTGTATGCGCCTCTGGTATGTTGGACAGATGCTTTCTCTGCTATGGCTTCTCTGTCTAGCCTATCTAAGGCATTTCCAGGTACTATAAATTTGTCAAAAATTTTAGCCTGTTGTTTGTACTCTTTATTGTTTCCTAGTATTATTATGATTCTGTTCTTTTAAAAATATGCATTTTTTTGTCATTTCAACAGAACCTTTGGAGAGAAGGGGTAGATATATGTGCTCATGTTGCTACCTTGAACAGAAATAGTCGTCTTAGATCTTATTTGTTCAAAATTAGACCTCGTCTGATCCTTGTTCTTTAGACATATTGTCTGATTGTCAGTTACTCTCTGATGTCACATCTTCTTCCTTGAATTTAGCTTAATTTCTGTTAGCTTTCTCCCAGCTCCTGGCTAGGTTTCCTCTTCTCTTCCTTGTCATCAAATACTCTGAACATCCAATGAATGTTCAGAGTAATTGAGTTAAATATGGTGTCTTCCTCTATTTCCTTTATGTTTTTTTCATCAAAGTAATTTTCTTGAACATCTGTCACTTCATTTCTCCCATGGATATGCCAATTGATACAAATATTTGATCACTGGGAAAATACTAATCTCTTGCTAAGCTTTGGCTTTCCAACCCACGACTACTAAGACTCCCCAATTTCCAGTGATGGTTGAGTGACTAATTTATGGCTCATAGAGTCTTCTTATAGTAATTCTGAGGAAGTGGTAGGGTATCAGGGAGGATCTAGGTAGGGGTACATAACACAGCTACAAAGTTTTCATTCAAACCTCAAATTCTCAGAAGGCATGATGAACTCAGGCTCCATTCAAGCTTGCACCAGTATCCAATATTTATGGCATTTCTGGCATGGCAGCAAAAGCCTCCATGCAGGGATGATAATCATCACCTAAGGGATGAATATGCTCTCATTCTGTTTGGTCTCTCTGGTGTGAATGACAGACCTATTCAGATGCAGGATGTAGAAGAAAGGATCTGACAAGTGCTAAACAATAACCTTGAGCTCAGGCTAATTAGGCTGGGGTTTGAGACACAAATTTTGCTTCTGTGGAGGGGTGGAGCTGCAAAGCAGAAAACCACAGCAACCATCTCTTCATAATATTAGGAAAACAGTAGGGGTGGAAAACAGGCAGCAACCTGTGACATCTTGTGACTATCTAGGGCTCACATAGACACTACCCTATGATGGGGATGGGGCTCTGAATGGACCTTCAAGTCTGGTGAGGATTGATTCAGGCCTGGCTGGGGATCAGCCTTCAGAGGGAGGCTGGGGAAGGTAGTAGGGATTAGCAGGTCATCTTTGTTATTTCAACTTGCTCCCTATCTGTTTTTTCAGAGCCCAGGACTTTGCACCTGGGCCTCTTTATCTGAAGGGTCCTCATTCCCAAAGATGGGTGATGAGTGAAATGGGCACCTCTGAGTGCCTCCTTTCCAGCCTCTGATCCTTCTGATCCCAGGAGAGGAGCCAGCCTGAAGCAGAATCCTGAATGAATAGGTCCCAGAGATTGCAGCCTGTGGCACCGACTCTTACTCTACCTTGGGTTTTTTTTTGCAGGTTTGACAGATAGTGATACTACTGGGTACTGATAGACCTTGCAAGCTTGTCTTGCCAACTGCTTTTGCCAAATCTGGAAGGTGAAAGAGCAGCAACAGATGCCACCATAGCAGCTGCAGCCTTCTGTTGAAAGATTAAATGCATTGCCAAGAATAGTGCAGGGAAGAGGAGAGGGGAAAAAGAGGACACAAGTGAAAGGAGTCAGCTGCTCCAGCTTAGAATCCAGATCACAGCAGAGCTAATGGGTGGTTTCTTGTTTTCCTTTCCTAAGGTAACTCTCCACACCTCCCCATCTGCTTCTCTGCCTACTCCAACTCTGCTATTTCTTGGTGAGCATTTAGGTGGTGAACAACGTCCACTCTCTGTTTTTTACTTTTTTTAGGCGTTACCAGGGATTGAACCTGGGACCTTGTATGTGGGAGGTAGGCACTCAACCACTGAACTACATCTGCTCCCCCTCACCTTTAATTTTGAGAGTGGTTTATAGAGTGCAAATTATTAGTCCCTGCCTTCCAACTACAGATTAGGTCACGATTTGGTCTTCCAGTTCCCTGGCTCTAATTTTTTGAATTAAAATCAGTTCTTCCTCTTTCTTGTTTCTTTTTCAGGTCTAGTATAGAAACTAATGCTGCATTCATTTAGGCCTCTCTGACACAGAAGTTACCATGATTTTGCTTGTAAACATACAGATCAACGAAGGATATAAAAAATTCTAAAATGTTAGGTAATTTAACTTCTCTAGACCTCAGTATTCCCGTTTCTAAAGGGGGATGTTGAATTAATAAATTTTAATATTAATTGAGCACTTAATATATGCCAGGCACCAATTTAAGTACTTTACATGTATTAACTTAGTTAATCTTCACAACAACTCTGTGAAATATGTTTTATTATCCCTGTTTTACAGATGACGAAACTGGGGCTCAGAGAGGTTAAATAACTTCCCCATGTGGTTGGACACAGTAGAATTAAGTTGGGCCCTGAATTGTGCACTTCTACTTACCATTATTATACTGCCTCTGTAGAGTCCTTTCCAGTTTTAAGATTCTCTAATTTTCAAGGCCTAGCTTTTTCTTCTCCTTGTGGAGGACATAATTATTATCAGTTAGGATTTTAAATAATTCCAAATTTCCCATCCTTGTAAAAATGTAGCAAATAATATCTGGATTCTAGGAAGTCTTTGCTGGCTTCTCACCTTTCTTCTCCTCTCAAATGCCCGTAAGTGCCCATTGTTTATACCATGCCATTCCTTCTCACCCTCAGAAGTATCCATTGACATTTTGGATCAGATGCCTTCTTCGTCTTGCTACCTTCAAAGCTTTTCATTTGAATGATTTAGTGTTGTCTGTATGAGCTAATTGTTTTCCAGCATATTCTTCCTTTTAGGCAAACTTGCCTTCTTATGTTGCTGCCTTCCTTTGCCCTCCAACATTCTCTGTTTCCATAAGAAAAATGCTGTTTTATATTACTTCCCAATTTACATCATGCTTGCACATACATTATTTCATTGATTCCCCACAACAAGCCTTGGTGCATTACCTGGCTTATTACAGCCAGAGATTGGCCTCTCTATCTCTAGACTTGTCTGCCCCAGATTCTTCCTCCTCATTGTTACCAGAGAAATCTACCTGAAAGGACAAATCTGACCATACTACACTCTTGTTTTTTTTTTTTTT
>JAQZBX010045876.1:0-20931 GCA_029593785.1 Cabassous unicinctus | reverse complement strand
AAAAAAAAAAAAAAAAGTATTCAGTTGGCCTTCCCTGGCTCAATCTTCCTGCGTTACAGTTTCATAGAATACTTAGCTGTATTTAACATGTTAATTAAATACTAATGTAATTAAAAAAAAAAAAAGTGAATTGTATTATGAAGTTGTTTTATTTTTTTTTCCATTTCCTTGTTTAGTTTGCTTGCTTTACATTTTATTAGCATCTGTGTTTTACAAACATGACTTACAGTCTAACAGGGTGATTTTTGAAGATAAAGTAGGAGATGAAAGAGAATCTCAGGCCTAGGTATTTCTGATAGTAATGAAGAATCACAATTTATACATGCAGCAATGGCTCCAGAATAATTGAAGACACTTAACTGCAAATCACAGCAAAGGAGTAGATTATTTTAAATGACCACTAGAATCTCAAAACAGAGTAAAGAATTTGTTTAAAACAAAAAAAGTCATATTCAGTAAAAATGTCCAGGAAGCACGTTATTTAGTAACATAACTTAGTGACCAGAAAAGGAAAAAGCCTCACTGTTGTTGGAAAACTCAAAATTCCAGCATGTAAAATTACAGAGTAAAATGCTAGGATAAGGAAACATCTGAGAAATTGAAAACGGTTCACTTTCAAGTTTTGATAAATAAAGCAACAGGTTTTTTTTTGTTTTTTGTTTTTTTTTTTAATCCAGATGGATGAAGCAACAGATTTCTGCAATAACTGTCACATGGTAGCATTTGTAAATTTTGTAAATTACGGTGAAATTGAAGAAAATTTTCTCATTACAAAGGGATTCCCCAAACAAGCAACGGTCAAGATATTTTAATGTTTTGTCTTCATAGCTGAAAACAAAAGATATGTCTTAGAGGAACTGTGTTGACACCTGCACTGATGGTGCCCCAGCAATGATTGGTTCCCTGAGATGTTTCACCTTTTTTTGTAAAATAAAAAAAGAAATAAGAAAACCCTGATGTAACCACAACACACTGCTTTGTTCACAGAGAAGTGCTGATTTCAGAAACTTCTGGAGATGAAATGAAAAAGGTTTTTGGTGATGCTATAAAAATGGTTAATCTTACCAAAAACCAACTGGTTCAAGAATGTTTAAAATGCTGTGTGAAACCTGGACAAAAACCATGTAAATCCCCTGCCACATGCATTAATCTTATGGTTTAGCAGATCATGTGCTCTGGGGGAAGCCAGCTGCCATGTCATGAAAACACTTAAGCACCCTATGAAAAAGTCAACATAATGAGGACTCAAGAGGAGCCAAGGCCTCCTACAAAGAGGCAGCATCAGTTTTCTAGGCATGCGTGGTAGTTCGAGGCTTTTGTGGACCCCAGAAAATTATGTTCTTAAATTAATCCATTCCTGTGGGTGTAAACCTACTGTAGGTGGGACCCTTTGTTTAATTTCAGTTAAGGGCTATTTGATTAGATTACTTCAATAAGGTGTAGCCCAGGGTGGGTCTTAATCCTGTCACTGGAGTCCTTTATAAACGGGATGAATACAGAGAGACAGAAAGAGAGAGAAACCCCAGAGGCTGAGAGAGAGAGAGTCCTGGTGGCCAGAAGCTGGAATTGGTAGAGTACCAAGGCACAGAGAGAGGAACCCACAGAAGCTGCGAGAGAAAGCCATGGACGGAGCAGCCAGAAGCTGAAAGCAACAGAGCCCAGAGAAGAAGGCAGAGCCTGGAAGACACTGCCATTGTGCCCTACCATGAGACAGGAGTCCCCTGATACCCTGATTTGGACATGTTTCTCAGCCTCAGAACTGCAAGCTTATAAGTTAGTAAATCCCCTTTGTAAAAGCTAACCCATTTCTGGTATATTGCCTTGGCAGCCTTTAGCAAACGAAAACATGTGTATAAGCCACCTCAGAAATAGCTCCTCCATCCCATAAACTCTTCAAATGACTACAGACCCAGGTAACATCTTAACTGCAACCTCCTGAGAGTGCCTGAGCAAGAACCACTCAGCTAAGCTGCTCCTGAATTTTAGATCCACAGAAATTGTATGAGATGTTTATTGTTTTAACCCACTGTATTTTGGGATAATTTATTATTCAGTAAGAGAAACTAATATAGATTTAGTTCTTAACATGGTATTTGAGCTGAAAGGTAAGTTGTAGGAGTCCTTTCAAGAAAATAGTAGGCCAGGTTTTGCCAAGTACTTTGTTGATGAATAATGACTGCAGAAACCAGCTTACAGAGTAGACATTTTTCATCACATGGCCAAGTTGAACAAATATCTTCAAGGCCCTGGAGAAAATGTTTTGACTTCAAGTTGTAGGATTCTTGGATTAAAATGAAATTAAATCTTTGGAAAAATCGTAATGCAAAAGAAAATCTCAAAATGTTTCCACAGCTGCTTGAATTTGACAGTGAGATAGTACCAAGTTTCAAATCTTACTGAAAACCACTTGGGGAAATTGCAGAACAAAATTGAACAGTATTTCCCTTCCCTTTTAATACAAGTGTATGACTAATTAAAGGTCCTTTTCTTTGAATCTTCTCAGCCTGAGAATCTGACTTTGACAGGAGAGGAAGGACTTTGAGGGGTGTAGTTTGATGGTACAAATGATGAAATTCACAGATCTGCTCTTCAACAAGTTCTGGATTTCTATGAAAGAATAGCATCCTGCCATACATAGGAAAGCAACAAACACTTTAATGCAGTTTTCAATTTCTTACAGGAGTGAGCAAGCTTTTTCTTGTCTAATGAACATTAAGAGTAAAGACAGAAATTATCTCAGTTCAGTTGAAAATGAAATCTGGCATGATGTTTTCTGGTGTGATTTACTATTCCAAATATATTTTCATAATGTAAACAACATTAATTCAAATCAATTTGCAACCTTTGGGAAGCAGGTGTGGCTCAATCTATAGATCTCCCGTTTACCATATGGGAGGCCCTGGGTTCGCTTCCCAGGGCCTCCTTGTGAGGGCAGGCCAGCCCGCGTGGCGCGGTGGGCTGATGCAGCAAGACCTCACAGCAAGGGGGAGATAAGCAGACACAGAAAAAACACACAGCAAAATGGACACAGCAAACACAAGCAGCAAGGGGGGATAAATAAATAAATCTTAAAAAAAAAAAAAAAATTTGCAAACTTTATTAAATTAAATCTACTTAGTGTATCTCTAAACATATTAAATTCCAGTTTGGCTTAAGCCAGTTATTTAACAGAAATTTACTATTTTTGTCACATGAATTTTTTTTTAATGTAATGTGACTTTATTGTAATGTGGTAACAAAATATAACTTTGCTTATGTTTCCAGATTTGGTGGCTATGACATATATATAATACATATTATATATGATATAAATATTTTGACCATTATTCTTTTATTCTTTCATTGAAAGAAAAGAGGGTTGTACAAACCTTCTACCCAATAATTTACCAAAGTAATAGATAAGAGCAATGACCCCTGTACAATGGCATATTGTCAATATTTATAATCTCTTAGGAAAATTGAGATTTTTTTCCTTCTCTCCATTCCCATAAAGTTTGTATTTGTAATTTTTTCTAAAGCATAAGAATTTTTTGGTGTATTTTCTTTAATTCTTTCTGCCATACCATGGGAGGTGCTCTTAGATAGGACATTCTTGTCTCCTCTTTCTCTTGGATTTCTTCTGTCATCATGCAAAATCAGGGAAAGGTGAGGTCTCTATACGGAAACTGAATTTATAAAAATTACAGAGGTTCTTAGTTAACTCATTAATGGTTTTGTCATATAAATTTTTATAGTTTATGAAAAGGAAAGATTAATTTCAAGGAAGACACACGAAGCTTAGTCTGCTTTTTATTTTTCAAGAACGTTTGGCTAAAAAATCATTTTCACTTTTAATTAGGGGGATAAACTACCTTTGCACACACCATATACCATGTACTGTATGTACATCATCATCTAATACAGTAGAAATTTGTGATAAGCATTTATGCCTGCTTGGATAGGATAAAGAATTCAAGTATGAATTTTTTTTTTTAAAGGAAAAACTGAAGTTTCCTCTTCTGCTTAATTTACATTAAAGTTGATATCCTTTGTGGGGAGGAGGAACTACACAGAGTATGCTAATAAAATAGACAAAAACGAACAGATTCACAGAAACACATCATTCCTTACCCAAAAGAGTATTGGCAATTATTCTTGGATTACTGTGTTTACAACTTACCGATCACACTAACATACTGTGAGTTATACATATAACCATTTTTAGGTAGGGGTTCCTGAGACATGAAAATTATTTCTAGGGTTCCTCCAAGGTAAAAAGATAGAAAAGGGCTGGTCAGGTGGCCTGGAAATGGAGATTTTTCAGGCAGGTGGGAGTATTTAACAAAGGCAGAGCAAGAGAAACAAAGCATGTAGGCTGTCTGGTAATGACGCTGTCCTGACAGCAAAGAGGGATGGTGCACAGAACAGAAGAGAAATGCAATTAATTACACAGAATACTCGACTGATGGAGAGATTTTACACCAGACTCGTTGCTAAAGGAAATGGGGAGCTCTTTTGGGTCCTGAGCATGGGTATTGCATGATGAAACTGTTTTTGCAAGTTCAGTATGACATAATACGTAGTGCAGATGGGAAAGAGGAAGAATTCAGCCTGGAAACTAGTTCGATGTAACAAATCCTCAAAATGTGGTGATATTGTAGTTTGCTATTATTATTTCTGGAATTTTGAATTCTTGTAGATTATATTGGGTGATTTAAGGAAGGAATAACATAAGAAGTTTGGCAGTGACAACAGGAGGCCTATAACAGTTGATGATAGTACAAAGCTACTTTAGAAGGAATTAATAGAAATTGATAGCTTTTGATAGAAGAGATTGCCACTAAGGCTGGGGGTGGAGATGGTGAATAATGATAGGGATAGAGGGAAAGCACCCGAAGTTCTGAGATCAAAGATTTAGAAACCAAGAGTTTGATGCAACCACGAGAACAACTAGGAAATTGAAAAGATGTAGGATTTGGGAGGAGGAAAAGGGGGCAGGGGGTGGTGGTAGTGGTCCGAGGACAGATTGTGAGAAACGAAGACTATATAACTCAGGGCCATGATTCTAGTTTGTCCCTCTAACTAGGGAAGAAATTAACTGTGGATGAGACTTCACTTCTCTGAATGTCAGTTGCTTACTTAGTGAAATGAAGGTGCAAGATGACCTTGAAAGTTCACAAAAGTTCAATGGTTGGGGGGGTGGATGTGGCTCAAATGGTTGGGCGTCCATCTCCCATATGGAGGGACCTGGGTTCAATCCCCAGGACCTCCCGGTAAAAAAAAAAAACCCAACAAAAACAAAACAAAAAAGTTCAATGGTTTCATCATACTGAGGTGAGACACCCAAAGGAGATAGAAACACTAAATTTAAACGATACAATCAAAGCAAAACAGAGCAGGGCAACTATGAATAATTCTACTCCTGTAAGATATACAGATTTTAAGGTACATTTATAAAATCTGAATTTAAACTACATTTATCAAAACTGTTAGGTGCTCTCTCGAAGAGCTTTCCCTTTGTTCAGAGTGGAATTTACAAAGTTCATTCAATCTCATTTAAACTTAAAATAACCCTCCGAAAGAGGTACCAATGTTCACCCTTTTTCAAAGAAGGGGCGGTCAACTGCAACAAATATCAAGCAAAGGTCTCAGGGGATTCGGGTAAGAGATCAACCAAATTTAACAACTAGGCGGTCACTAACTTTTTTTTGGAAGAAAAGTTTTAGTGGGGGTAAAGAAAGATGAAGCCAGATATTAAAGACTGAAGGACGGACGGGGCAGAAGGGCTGCCAGTATTGACTGGTGCACAACTAACACCAAGAAGGCTCTCAAAACGTATTCGACGAATGAATAAATTATCTAGTAAGATAAAAATATGCTTTGGCTTTCTAGTAGATAACACACACACACACATATATACATACACTCATGCACTGTTTCCATTTAATTAGTGAAACCACAGGACAAAAGAACAGGAACATTTCAGCCCACAACTGAGCATAATTCAAAAGATCGCGAAGAAACAAGGAACTTGAAAGAACGTAGAAAAGCCTGTTCGTTGGCTGTAATGGGCTCCCTATGCGGCCGGAGCTACCTCTGGGCAGAGCGCGCATTGGAACTCCTCAGAGCTGTGTTACTGGATTACTGTAACTGTGTTACAGTTACTGGAGTTGGCAGAGAAGTGACCAGTAAGATTGGGAACTATTCTGCAGTCTGAGAAGCGGGAACGCGCAATGAACCCGCACAGACAGCAGGAGACATCGCGCCCTCAAAAGGATGCCGCCTGGGACCTAAGAGAGTCAGCATGAACACTAACCCCTCCCGTCTCCAAGGACAATATAGCGGCAGCACTTCCTGTAATGCCATGACGCAAAGGACGTTGCCATCGCACGCCACTTCCGCTACTCGCCGTCGGCAAGTTGACCTCACTGTCGTAAACTAATCGTTGAAGTTTGGGAGCATTGCTACTTTTCCGGTGATGAAGGTTGTTTTGGAGAGGTGACAGCGTCTCTGATTCAACGGTGACTGGCTCGTTTTTGCTGACCGGTTACCGAGTTTCCGGTCGTCTGTTTTGTTCCCCGCCTTTCGCGGGTACGGTGGCCGAGGAACCTCTTGGCGGGCGGAAGTACCGGATAAGTGGGTGTGTGCGCACGGTCGGGACTAGAGGTGCACGTGGCGCTAGTAAGTGGCCCCTGGGAGCGCAAGGATCTGAGAATGGTGGATGCGGAATCCACTTGCGGGTGGGAGGGAGGAAGAACGGGAATGCGACCTGGAGGCCTTGGGGCTTCCTGGGGGAAGAGGTACTGTCCCTGAGGCAACCAGGCCGGTAAGCTGTCGGTGCTCACAGGGCCCTGGGAAGGTGCCGCACCTCAACCTTCGGATTCCCCATAGGCGGCCTGGCTGTAGTTGAGGTGGCAGGGCTGCTGTCATTATTAGTAGTAGTAGTAATATTCACTTATTCTGGCCGAGACTCAGAAGAGTTAGGTGGTATATTCAGAGGCCACAGTGACCGGAAGGCACCGACCGTTTTTCTCACCAGGTGGGAGAGAGCATGTCATTTCGAGGCGGAGGTCGTGGAGGCTTTAATCGAGGTGGCGGAGGTGGTGGCTTCCATCGCGGTGGTGGCAGCAACAATCACTTTCGAGGTGGAGGCGGCGGCAATTTCAGAGGCGGCGGCAGAGGCGGATTTGGACGAGGGGGTGGCCGTGGAGGCTTTAACAAAGGCCAAGACCAAGGACCTCCAGAACGTGTGGTTTGTATGTCGCTTCAAACTTGACGTACTTGGAGGGTGGGTTTGCCTTATTTAGCAAGTTTGACGCGGAATCAAGTGCTAAAGTGTAGATCCATCAGCTCTTACAGGGCGATTACAGCTTGGTTGGGAGGGCGGTCTGTTAGTGGAGAATGCTGTAAACTGACAAACTCGTGCTGTAGCATGTGACGGGGAGATCAAGAAGGCTGAAGGATTTTAGAATGCATCGTGGAGGAGGAGGTGGGTGAAACTTGAGCTCGGATTCCAAGGAAGAGTAACAGCTATAAATGGGTATTATTGAGTGCGTACCCTTATTTCCCCCGTTTTACGGTTAAGAAACCTGTGATTCAGAGTTAAGTTTCTTTGCCAAGTTTATAAGGTTAGTGGTAGGTGATCTGTAAGTGATATATTTGAGATACAAAGCCAAGTTTTCTGATTGCAAGACCTATGCTTTCAATTACTACTCTTAATTAAGAGAAACAAGGGGAAACTTGCTTGGAAGGGAAACTACAGGAGGGGAAGTCAAGAAAAAGACCTAATTAGAGCAGTTTGGGAGTAATCAGTGATGTGAGATGGAAACATCATAGAAAGAGGTGGGATGGAAGGCACAGAGAAGCAGAGAGGTTTTAATGGAATGGAATAGAAACCTACCACATCAAAGGAGAGAGAGAATGAAGTGTTTAATAGAGAATGTATGTGGGTTGAATCAGTATGCAGGATGGCTCCAAGACAGGAATTGCTAGAGTCAAAGGTCCTAGCCCAGAAACTGTTCCAACAGTCCATGCATGAAGCATTGAGAGCCTGACTTAGGGTGGTGGAAGTTGGGGTGGGAAGTGTTAGATGGGAAAGAGATTTCAAAGAAAACAAAATTAGTAGAAGTTGGCTAATTCATGTATACTGAGAATAAAAGCTTACAGGTTTTGAGCTTGGGTGTTAGAGACAGACAACTGTTCTGCAGAAATATGAGTATTTCAGTGTAAGGTGACAGGCAGTTAGAAATAAAGGTAGTTATTTTGAGATTCCAGGCCATGCTGAAAAAGACTGAAGAGTCATTGGTAAAGAGGTGATAGTGGGAGTGGGTAACTTCTAAGGAAGAGAAAAAGACAGAACAAAGGCTGATTCACAGTTAGGGATTGGGGAAAAGGAACCGGACCCAGGAGAAGGATGCATAGTGCTTAATCAGTTAATAATTCTAATAGTAGTATTTACATAGTAGTTAAAATAAAATAACTTACAGGTTGAGTGGCCTCAATATTAGGTGTAAGTACTATTATTAGGCTCATATTAAAGATGAGCAGAGAAGAGACTAACTTACTCCAGATCACATAACTAGTATGTTGTAGAGTTGGTATACTAGCCCAGGAAGTCTGCTTCCAGAATCCGCACTCTTAATGACTGTGCTATTCTGCCTCAGGAAAACAAACCAAAACAAAAAACAGGTGTGAAGTCTCAGGAAGCCAAGAAGAAAGCATCCAGAAGAGGTTGGTCAATATCATTTGAAATAGTTTAGTATTTTAACATTTTCTTGTCCTATTTCAGTGTTAGGAGAGTTCCTTCATCCCTGTGAAGATGACATAGTTTGTAAATGTGTCACAGATGAAAATAAGGTACCTTATTTCAATGCTCCAGTATTTTTAGAAAACAAAGAACAAATTGGAAAAGTGGATGAAATATTTGGACAACTTAGAGATTTTGTATCCTTTTTAATCGGAAGACCTAGTGATCTTATTCAGAGATTACTACTTGCTCTTTCTCTGGTAATTAAGAATTGATTACATTAAATTTGCTGCTTCATTAAATTGGACAGTATTGACACTGATTGGACCATAAAGGAGAATTTAAGAGGAGAGAATGTATTCATCAATATGTACTGAAATGCTGGGCAGTAGGAGGGGCTGAATTCTTTTTTCAGGAAAGTTCTAGATATTATGGCCATTTTGGATAAGTGCTATAGGATTGAAGGTTTGCTTTGGTTGTGGTGGTGCCTCTGAAATAGAATGGTAGAATTGGAAGTTTATTTTTAAAGAACTCATTTTCTTTTAGTGCTCCAATGCATTTTTAACCTTTTCCATATGTTGTAACCTTGTTGTTGTTAAAATTACACATACATTCAAAAACTTTGATAGTTTCTTTGACCGTAATTGCTTATTTGTTCCTTAATTAAATTAATAGTATTTTTCAGTTAAATTGTCAGAAAACATGAAGGCGTCTTCTTTTAAAAAACTGCAGAAGGTGAGTCAGGTTTGTGATACTGGATCCTTTATTTTGTAAGTGAATGACAAACCTTAAGACAGTCCTGCTTAGGGCATTTGAAATTCTCTCAATTTAACTATGCCATTAGTGAATCTTTTGAGCTGAGGTGTTCCATATTTCAAACATTGAACTTAATGATTTTTAAAAGTAATTTATTTTACACTTCCTTCCAGAAAGTATTCCTTGTGCTCATATTAGCAAATTCTATAACTGCTAGAGTATGTTTTTTTAGTTTATATAAAACTCTTATTAAAAAGCTTGTGTGACCAAGCATCATTCTAAATGTTAAAAGAAGGTAGACTATTAAATGATTTTATAAGTAGTTCAATAAAATTCGATAGATGCTATGAAGGAGAAATACAGGTTGCTGTGAGAATATTTGCACTTCCCTGAGGAAGTGAATTAAAAGCTGATACCTGAAAATTGACAAGGGAGAGATTCCCAAACCTGGTTGCAGATCAGAATTATCAGAATTATCTGGGTTGCAGATCAGAATTATCCAGAATTATCTGGAATTAATTTATATATTAAATATAATATAAATTATATTTATACTTTTATAAAGATGTATTTCTAGGCCCCACTCCTAGAAATTTGACCCAAAAAGCCATAGGATAGGCCTTAGGATTCAGTTTAAAAGAGGAAAGCTCCTAGATGATTTTGAGTTACTTAGATGAGCACTTGGGAACCATTGAGCTTCTGAGAGAGGAACAGGAAGTACATTCTAAGTAGAATGTAACTATGTGCAAAGTCTGAAACAGGAAGCAACTTTAAGGATCTGAAAGAAGGCAGAGGTATAGCTTGGATAGAACATGTAAGAAAGGCATGGGGAAAGTTGTGCACTAAGACTGGAGGGGTAGGCAGGGGATAGATCACTTAAGGCCTCCAGGTCATGGGAAGAATTTTTATTTTAGTCTTAATTTTGTTTTGTTTTTGAGTAACAGGGTAAATACAGGTGTGCTTAAAAAGAGCATGATGGGGAACAAAAGCACCCCAGAAATGGGTCAACACTGTTTGTGAAGGGCCCAGGTAGGAGGCTTTGTGGTAGTTCCAGAAGAGAAGATGATATTTTGGGCTACGATAGTGACAGTGGAAATATGGGGGAAAGTGGATGGATTTATGAGAGAGAAAGGAAGTAGAATTGATAGGACTTGGTAATTGGCTAATGAAGTTGAGGAAGTAAAAAATATCGTCATTTCTCATATGTCTGATTTCAGCTTCTTTGTGGAGAAGAAGGGTATAGGGGAATATAATGAGTTCAGTTTTGGACACAATGGGAGTTTGAGGTACTTGTGAAATATTCAGGTGGAGATGTCAAAAATTGGAAAGGTTGGGCTGGAAACTCAAATGAAGGGTCTGGACTAGAAAGGGAATTAGACAGTTACTAGTTTACAGTAAGTAGGAAGAAAGTAGAGTGAGAAGGAAAAAGCACCTAAAAAGGCTTTGGGACACCTCCAAAATTTAAATATCTGTTAGTGGAGACTGAGAAGTAAAGGAGGAGGCAAAAAAGGAGAAGGCAGACTAGGAAACTATCACAAAAGTTGAGAGAAGAGTGTTTCCAGGAGGGAATAGTCAACTGTGACAATGTGGTGCTAAAAAGTGTTTGGATTTAGCAACACTAAATTCTGGTGTGACCAGAAGCCAGATTGGAAAGGAAGAGATGTGGAGACAATACCTTGTTGCCAGCATGTGGCAGACTGGCTGTAGAAACTGATGATCACCCAACAGGAATTTGCATTGCTTTTGGTATGCCTGGAGCTGAAGAGCCCAAAAGAAGTACTGAGAAGAGCTTCTCATTTGGCTGCCTGGAAGAAAATTCTTTCCTGGGTGCCTGCCTTTTCTCATAGCATTATTCATTTGAGGATTTATTATTTAGTGTTTTTTTGTTTGTTTGTTTTTTCAATCACAGATACTAAATTGGGTATATTCTACTTCTCATTTCCAGATCTAATATGTTCAAGTTCAGGCCTGCCTTATCTACTCTAGGTTATTATAATAGTCTCTAGGTCAGTGCTGTCCAGTCTAACTTTATGCAGTGATGGCAGTTCTTGCCCAATACAGCAGCCACTACCACATGTGGCTGTTGAGTACCTGATGTGGCTAATGTGCCTCAGAAACAGAAGTTTTAATTGTTAATTAATTTAAACTTAAGTAACTACATGTGGCTTGTGACCGCCATATTGGACAATGCAGATTTAGATATGTTTGAGAGGATTAGCTGTCAAGGGAAGAGTGATAAGGTGAGAGCTAGAGAGAGATACAGACATTCTATTATTAGTTACCTACAATTTTTTAAAGCCCTTTATGAGTGCTCTGTGTAGAACTGTGAAACAATATATCTTCTTTTTATTATATTGAAAAGTGTCTTTTTTAACCCCAAATATAGGGTGGGTTTAATTTATACTTGTCCTCCATTACTTTGTATGTTCAGTAAATATTTATTGATTTGGTCCTTTATTAAAGCCTTGAAATAGGTAGTATGTCAGTGCTTTATTTTTAATTTTAATGCTTAATTGTTAATTATTTAGTTTTCCTTATGGCAGTCCTGTTGAATGAAAATATAGTTAACTTTCAGAAATCATTCTCTGTTTCTAAAGAGAAAATGAGAGATTTAATTGGTCTTGGCTTTTATTTGTATGCATATAATATTTATTGTGTGCCAAAGTTTAAGTGCTTTATGTGTATTACTCTTGATTTTCACAACAACTGTGTGAGGTAGGTGCTTTATTATCTTCATTTTACAGATAAGAAAGCTAGGGCATGAAGAAATTAAGTCCTTGTACACAGCTACACAGAAACAAGTGGTAGAGTTGGGATTTGACTTGACTCTAGAGTCTAGCCTCTTAATGATTACACTGTGCTGTCCTCTGAATCATCATGCTTCTGTCATATTTCCAGTTTTATATAGACCCATATAAACTGCTGCCACTGCAGAGATTTTTACCTCGACCTCCTGGTGAAAAAGGACCTCCAAGAGGCGGTGGCAGGGGAGGTCGAGGAGGAGGAGGAAGAGGAGGAGGTGGCAGAGGTGGTGGTAGAGGTGGTAAGTTACTTTTGGGGGAACGTTTTTCATAAAATTTCAATATCACAGCTCATTGATTTTCTCCTACATTTTTAGATCTAAAGATGACTATAGGGTGCAAAATAAAGTTTAAGATTGTTTTAACTGAACTTCAATTTCTTAGTTACTATTACTGATTTTTATCTTATTTTATTTTAAAAAATTTTCAATATACTTTTACTATTCAACAAAACTTTGTGAGGTAGCTGATATTATTCTTATTTTATGGATAAGGAAATGGAGACTTACAAAAGCTAATTTGCCCTAAGGAAACAATTGGCAGACCCAGAACTGAAACCCATACCTTCTAATGGCAAGGACTGTTGCCAATAAATTCATTGTTATGGTTTTGATGCATGTATTTTCCTGAGACTCTAGCACATTCACTCTATGGGGTAGATAGATGTTGAGCAGCGTTGGGGTGAGGTGGGCTACAGCATTGGGTGTGCTTAGATCTGTGAATTTTATGGTGAGTGGTTGAGAGGATGATGGACAGAGCCACAGTGGTGAGGGAAAGGACTTGACAATTGGGCTTGGACAGCTTCTGTCATTGGATCAGAAAACGTGAACTCTGTTTTCACCTTTGCCTCTCTCAATTTAATGATCATTTCACTCTATAAGTTAGATATTTGTCTCTAGCTAGGAGGTAATCTCTTAAAAAGATCGAACATATTCCTTTCTTCTGTTTTTTTATTTTTTTAATTTTTTGTGGGGGGTGGGTACCCTCTTTGAGCATCTGATGAAGGGAAACCCACTCATTCCCATTCATGTTTAGTCTCATTCTTAAGCTTAGCATTTTAAAACTTCACAACTCTATTCTCTTAAAACCTTGTCTCATATTTTTATATCAGCATTTTAGAAGTATATTGTATTTACTTTCCTCCTTTTTTATGATTCAGGTATTCCTTATAAAGTCAGCTCTCAAAATTATTAAAATTGGAGACTGAAAAATAGGAAGCCAAATACATGTGGTATAATAGAGAAATGCTTAAGAGATTTAAAAATATTAAGAATCATCAACATAATAAGCATCAGCTGTTATCCATTTGTGGCTCAATTCACCTTAAGCATCATCATCATATTTATTATAGTATTCCCAGAGCAAAAACACCCATATCTGCCATCCTTTGTTCTTAGGATAAAAAAAGACCTCATCCATTGTTCAAAGAAGGCATTTACGAAAAGCAAATGCTAAGGAACTCATACACTTCGCAATAGAGTTAAATCAGATTTTAAAGTAAAGCAGAATACTTGTTTGCAAAGTTGTAACCTGGGGTTTTTACTTGCTGACCAATTGGAAAACTACTGCAGTTTCTTCATTTTTTGTCTCTTAAAAAATTCTATAGAGTAAAATATGTGAATCTGTATTTCTTATTCTTAGAATTTTAGGAATTAAATTCATCTTTGTAGGTTTATCAGATTATGATAGGCTATAACTAATTAATGTGTCCCCATTTTAGGTGGCTTTAGAGGTGGAAGAGGAGGCGGAGGCTTCAGAGGAGGAAGAGGGGGTGGTGGTTTCAGAGGTGAGTGGAAAATGCCTTTAAATAACTGAATTTTTAGTATTGGTATTGTCTGCTGTTTTCTCTTTATCTTGTTTTTCTGCCAGCAGGTGGTATTCTTTGCTTTTGCCCAATTAATGGCTTTGTTTTGTTTCTTCCTTGCTTGCCCCCTTTTTTTTCCACCTACTTCTAATTTATTTTACTTTATTTCATCTACACTTTCAAGTCACCTTGATCCTTTAAAAAGTAAAATATTAATATCTAGCCATAGAATTGATAAAGTTTATAAACCTTACTCCTTACTGTTTATGTTTAGTTAATTTTATTACTACATTTTGTATACCAGCTGATCATATTAAAAAATATCACCAAAGATAATTTGAATAATGTGGGATATATTATTAAAAAGTAATTTAAAAATAAAAAGATAATATGAATTGTAATTGAATCTTTAACTTTCTCTTAATCAGGGAGAGGACATTAAGTGTAACAGTTGACAAAGAGACTTCTCCAGTTAACTTCTGTGTTAACCTGCATGACGTACTTCAACTATGGATCGGGAAATTGGTTATTAAAACAAGTTTTGAAGAACTGATCATTTTATGCGTGGAACTACAGCATCAGCATCATGCAAAAATGAGTGCAACAGAGTAGTCAGTTTTGCTCTAAAAGAGAATGAACTAAGTCTTTTAATGTTTTCTACAATGTCTGGCACTCTGGGTACTTAATAGATGGACAATAATTTTCATCTGAAGAATATTTGAATTTTAAATAAAGAAATTTTTTTTTATTCCTTTAACTTACTTAGAGCTGTGTTTATTAAATGTAGCCTATTTTTGAAGTTAAAAGGAATATCTGAAAGCTTAAACTGGTGGGTTGCAGATTGAAAAACAGATTTGTTTATATTTACTGATCTTTTTAAATAGGCTGCTGCTGCAGTACTTAAGAATTAATATTATTTATAAATTAATACCCCTTTTCAAAATATTTGCTTTTGCATAAGAACATCAACATCCTATATTTTTCCCTTTTGTGTATTTGTACATAACTTCCTGAGTTAGAGAAGAAGTTTCTCTAATTGCTATTAAAATTGATTAGAAAATTTTAGCATTTATTATGAATCTATTAAAAGATGTAACAGTTCTGATTAAGTGAGAACTATAGTTCAAGAAATTTCTGAAGAAATGTTAAATTTTTCTCATTCGACATAGATGGAATGTTAAAAGTGTTTACTGAATGCTGCTTTTTTTCTTTAAGTATTTAAATACTAAATATTTATTAGTAAATATTTGTTTGCCTGCTACATGTTCAGATTCCTTGGGGCAGGGATGTTATAAATGAAATTGGTTTTGGTCACCATTGCTAGCGTAATTTTAGAGGCTAGAGAAATAACTATGATACCAAACTAGAATACCATGATATTGGATCACTTGCCAAATCACTGATTTTTTTTTTCTCTTCCCATAGATCAGTCCCCAGAAGGAAAGCTAATTTCTTCTATCTTTTGTTAAATTTTCTAGCATGCTTTACCCATTCTTGGTTAACTCTTAGATGCTAGTTTGAGTAGCATCTAAGGTATTGCCTATATATTGGGCTTCATGATTCTTTTGTGATTAATGGAATGCAGTATGATTAGTAAATTCATAAATAGTAAATAGGCTATAAATATATGATGAATAAATATTTTGAAACTTACTCTTTCATAGTTTAGTAAAGGGAGCTATTTGTTTTAGAATGACTGGGATGACATTTTTCAATGAGGGTTAGAGCCAGGGTTTTAACTCTTGGTTTGAAGAAGACATGAGTTAGTGAGTACCAGAGAAGTGAAGGCATTATGCAGTATTCTTACACATTTTTATTTTTATTTTTTTTAACATTTTCTAAAACTCTAAAATGGCAGTGATGGAGTTCATGTACATGTGGATAGACAAACCACTTGGAGTATATCTTTTACATTAGGTATATCTTGTCATTGGCCATTTTTAAACATTTATCTTTGTGCCTTATTCCTTTCCTTCGTTACAGTGGGTCTTTCTATGTTTCCTTCGTGGTATTTAGTTCTGGGTCAAGTTTCTGAGTCATGATTAGGGAGCCTACTGTGGGGAACTATTGCTGAGTTTCATTGTAAAGGAGATTTGGATGATTATACACTCTTTAAATTGTTTGCATTGATAAATGAATAATGTGATTCCTTGCATCATGTTATAAAGCATTTGCTACTGTAACATAAAACAGTTTAATAGAGTAAAAGCATTAATATTTCTTGGTATTCCTGAAAAGAGGTCAGTTGAGGAAGGATATGAAATTAAAAGAATTGTGAGAAATATAAATATTAAAATATGTTAATATTTTTATTTCTTAATATTTCTAAACTTCAGCCAAGTATAACATTTCTATATCACTCATGAGGGACGCATGAGAGAGCACGTTGCATGTGCTTACCACACTCATATCTGTAAAACTTTAATCTACATAGAAAGCTGGCCATCTTTGGAATTATTTTTCTTCAGTTCTTGTAAATAGAAATAGTAATAGTTATTTCTCGCAAATTTAAATGAATGCTACGATAACATGTAATCTATTATAGAAAAGGAAAGGATTATGAACCAAACCAAACTCTAATTTTTAAAAAATGTTCATTGCAAAAGGAAAGAAAAAGGAGCTTTTTCTTTCTCTGGAATATTCCTCTGGAATATTGATGGGATTTACTTTCCTATTATAAATTATCTTCAAAATATTATTTTACGTTTACAAAAATTTGAGAACTGGTAGCTATAAGATCTGAGATAGATCGCTTCAGTTTATCAACAGGTGATACAGCAGCTCAAAAGGATTATCTTAGGTCCCTTTCTTCTTTGGCTAAGATTTATAAAGTTAGGTAAGCAGGTAAGTATAGCCCTCTAGTGGTTGTGTTATATGCTTAGAGTTAACTTTGGTGCATCTCTTATGTCTCTAAAAGTTTTTGTGGATTTTTAAGAATTACATTTTTTAGATTTTTTTTTAGTAATGTTACATAGCATAAAGAAGCATTGATAAAAGTAGCAGGGGCACTTTATTCTAACAACTAATATATGTACATGTTAGATTATAACTCACTTTTCAGGTTATAACAATATAGTTCAGAATATTGGAATTACCCTGTACTTCACAAGATGAGTAATTGAATCCCGATACTTTTGCTGATATGTACTGTGATTATTATCATCAGATAGTATTAATTACTCAAGTGCATATCAAAGGGTAAAATGAGGTGGATGTTGAATAAACCATGGTATAGCCATGCTATGAAATACATAATTATTAATAAGTTAGACCTATGTTTTTTTACCTGGAGTTTACAATATGACTGGGGGAAACAAGTTACCAAATGTATATATCTATATATCTCTGTCTATTCTCATTTTTGTTTAATAGGAAAAGGGTGATTGGAGGGGTTCAAACCTTTGTATGAATATGTTTATGTAAGCAAAGGAAAGCATAAAAAAGGTTATATACCAAACAATTATTGGTAGCTTTAGGGAAGTGAGATTTGGAAGGATAGGGAAACATTATTTCTTTATTTACCTCTAATTATTTAAATTGTTAAGGAAAAAACAAAGGGAACTGAAGTGGACAAACTTGAAAGGGGCAATAGAAAGTGAGGGCCTTAATCTGAATAATTTCAAAACCTGAAGGGCCCTGAATGTCAGAACTAATTTCCAGCAGAAATCAGTTGTCACGTTCAGCTCATGCACTCATTTTCTCAGTTTATTATTTAAATGGAATGTGTGTGCTTGATAATCTCCTTAGATATCAGATTGATGCCCAAATTCATTAAAATGTTTGGAGCTTTGTGTTTCTCTTTTTTGCTAATAAGCTTTTCCCTTGTTAGGGGAATTAAAATCCTTTTCTTCTTAGCCCAATTAAATCTGTTAAAGGCAGCCTCTGAAAAGGCCCTTCTTTGAGGTCTAAGTGGAATTGATTGGTCCTGAACATTTTCTCAGTGGTTCTTAAAATATTTTATAATTATTGAAGACTTATGAAGGCTGTCTTCATATCTTCCCTCCAGAATGCTAAAGAATAATATAGGTAACAGTTCAGACTCGAAAGATGAAGATGGCTCTGTCTTTTCACAGACTGAGCACAATATTGTTGCAACTTACTTGATTATGGCAGGTATGGTTGTTTAATTATTCCATTAAGAATTGCTTTAGGATGGGAGAGAAAAAGAAGGTTTTCAGCACAAGCATGTAAAAAGAGCGTGAGTTTAGAGAGATAGTATTTCATATTTCATACTGTTACTTTTTGAGGTGACTTGCTCATGTGGTAAATGAGGATGATAGTACTTGCTATGTCTACTTGCAAGCTGTAAAATCATATGAGAGAATATAGGTGAAAGAATGAATGGAAGCATTGCTAATGGTGGGTAATGACAAATTTTTTTGAGTCTTGATAATGTAAGCAGTGAAGTAGAGTTGAAAAGTTTCCTATATAAGAATTCTTTTGTGAAAATCATCTATATATTTGGTTGTTACATTATCAATTGAGTTTTATTGGGGAAGAGTGCACACCATGATCAAAAGGCATTTTAATATCACTGTAGTGATGCTAAATTTTCTTAGTTTGGCAGTAGTCTAGGTAAGATTGAAAGGTCCAAGAAAGAATTAAAGTCCTAAAAAGAGAGACAGCAGAGTGCATTGTCATTTGAGGATAGTGCTTGAAAATTCAGTTCTTTCCAGCATGTTTAATATAATGTAACTAACTCTTGAGCTTTGAATTCCATCTTTAAGTAAAATAGGGGTAAGAAACTACCTGTCATGATTATTGTGAGGAGTAGAATGAAATGACTCATAAAGCATCTTCTGTATAACAGGTGTTCGACAAATATTTGTTTCTCCTCCATATGCACACATTCGTTGATTGAAATATTGGATTAAACACATCCAATATCAAGACTTGTTTGCAGAAAAAAGAAGTGGGGAAATGATAGTAGAAATTCTTTGATTATTTTTTTTATGTATAGATTGAAAGGTGGTATAACTTTGGATTTGAGCAATTGCTGCTTTTCCAACCTTATGCTTCTCTGCAAGTTTTAGAAAACTGTTTTTGTCATGTTGGATTTATTAACATGTTATTTAGATTAACTTTTATGTAAATTTTCAAATATATTAAAAAATAGAGTGAAAAGAATAATAAATCCTCATGTACCAACCCGTATAATGCTCTAAAGTATTAAAATTGCTTAATTTTTTTCCCCCATAATATACAATTCTTGTACTAGAAATTTTGAGTTCATAAGTTAACGTTTTAAAAATTTTAGTAACATGTTCGTTCATTTCAAATAACATTTCAATGTCTCTGTATGATAGGTACTATCATACAAGCTCTATTTTCCTTTTTGGTTGTATGGGGATTGGGGGAGATTGAGAGGGGGAATCACAGGTGACTCCTGAGTTTTTTATTTTTTTTAACAATTTATTGAAGTATATCATTCATACATGAAAATACATAAACAATAAGTGTTCAGTAAACATTGTGAACTTAAAAAACAAACATGCATAACATCATACAGGGCTCCCACACATCACCCCACCACAAATACTTTGCATTGTTATGAAACATTTGTTAACAAATTATGAAAGATCATTGTCAAAATATTACTACTAACCATAGTCTGTATCTTACTCCCCTATACTTTTTTTTTTAAAGGATTTATTTATTTACTTTTATCCATTTTTAACCCCCACCCCCCCATTTTTGCTGTTTTTGTATCCATTCGCTGGGCAACTCTCTGTGTCTGTTTCCTGCCCTCTCCTCTCATCCCTCTCCTGTCTTCACTGGGATTTGATCCTCAGAACCTCCGATGTGGGAGAGAGGCATCCTACCACCTGCACCACCTTAGTTCCTGGTTTTTCGGCACATCTCGGCTCTCCCTTGTGTCACCCTCCTGTTAGGTTATCATCTTGCCGTGTGGCTCGTGGGGCCTGATGGTGCACCCACGTGTGGGGCCTGGCGGCCCGCCTGCCTTCTGGATTTTTCATTTTTAAAAATTTTCCAGGAGGTCCCGGGGATCAAACCCAGGCCCCTCCATATGGGAGATGGACACCCAACCACTTGCGCCACATCTGTCCCCCTGCTATATCTCTTAAGGTTGACCAAAGATACCTAGAGTTACAGTCATTTCCCATACAGGGTGGTCATATAATAAATCAGCCTTAGTTTATCACCAGCATTCTAAAAACCAGACCTAGGGAGAAAAACTAGGTCTGGGGACACATGCATGGTTTCTAATATAGTGAGTGTTTAGGCTACCCTGATTATCACAATCAGGATGAGAATATTCACAGCTGAGTTTCTTATTTGGACTATGTTTACCAAGATAGGAACGTGTCTGAAGAAGAGCAAGTTTGGGTCAGGCGGAGAAGTCTAGCATAGAACCTTGGGGCGTGCAAATATTTAGTAAGGCATTGATGAAGAAAGAAAAGTCAGGAAGTAAACTAAGAAGGATGTGCCGAAAAAGATTAGGAGAAGTGTTTCAAGAGGGAGGTAGTGGTCAATGTCAAGTGCTGCTTAGAATTTTGACTTGCAGGAGATAGGGCTTAACTAAGGTCTATTAAATGATCTATTGTCTATTCATCAGAAAACACCTAGGGAAGCAGATGTGGCTCAATCGATAGGGCTCCCGTTTACCATATGGGAGGCCCTGGGTTCGTTTCCCGGGGTCTCCTGGTGAAGGCAAGCCAGCCCACGTGGCGTGGTGAGCTGACGCTGCAGGACGACCCAACAAAGGGATACAAGCAGACACAGAAAAACACACAAGCAAAATGGACACAGCGAGCACAAGCAGCAGAGGGGGATAAATAAATAAATAAAAATCTTTAATTAAAAAAAAAAGGAACCATTAACAA
>JAQZBX010045875.1:0-20920 GCA_029593785.1 Cabassous unicinctus | reverse complement strand
TATTGAAGCATTGCTTTTAACCATGGTCAATAGTTTACATTATAATTTACATTTTGCCCCTCACTTTTTATAGGTTTTGATAAATTGTATAATGCTCTATATCTGTCATTACAATATCACTTAGAACAATTCTAATGTCCCAAAAATGTCCCCATGTTACACATATTCTTCCCTCTACCTGCCTTAGAACCTCTGGTGATGACTACCTTTGAATCAATGTTACAGTTTCATCCACTTCCAAAATAATAAGTCTACTTTATTCCATAGTTGCATTCCCCTTTTATATTTTTATTTAATCCTCAATTTTGAGGATTTTACGATGGGGATGCCTACTCTGCTTCAGACTGAAAGGGGGATTAGATCCCATGGGACAGATGGATGGAACTCTCTTGCTTGCAGTTGTAAATATTCTCTGTGTTTCGGTATGGACATTGTCCATCATCATCATTTTGTTAGTTTACTGTCAGTAACTCCGAGTATGATGAAGTGAAATTCAGGACTCAACTGTCATATGACCTGACCAATGATTTAAGTCTTTTTACATATATTTAATGAGTGTAGGAATAATAATAGGTTCCAATATAAGGGGCAAAATGGCCCTGTTTAGGGAAATTATAAATGAGTCTAACTCTGTTACATCAGGGAACATGTATTCCAAGGTAAGGCCCAGTGACAGGGTGCTGTAGTCCTGAAAGTATCTGCCCTGCCTATAGTAGGTCCTGTTTCCTTTCTAATGTACTTAGCTACTACATAGGGTCTTAAGAGAAGATTTTTGAATACCGTGACACTTGTGAATGATGAAGATCATTACAAGTCTGTCATATATTCCTAGATGTTTAATTAATTTATCTCTTTGTGTCTTATTTTTTTCTCAGAGGAAAAATCTTTGTGGATTTTTTTAGTAGGGTTTTATCTTTCTCCAAACCCTTAAAATATCTGTTAACAATAATGATTCATTTTGAACTGAGGGTATAAATTTGTTTTTATCAAATATTGAATTTTATTCTCTTAGAATCTATAAAAATTTACAAAAATCATCAAATTGTCTGCTACTGGTGACATTTATTTCAGTGTTTGTTGTAGATTAAAGGGAAACTTGAAGATAGTAATTAAACATAGATTTCAGTTACAGAACTTTCTGGAATTTGTGCAGGACAAACCTCAAGTTACAGAGAGAAATACTATCATTTTTCCTGGAGAAATGAGGGACTTGATTTCTCCCTGCAAACCATCAAATGTATGTTACATAAAAGGAGATGAAGACTAATTTTGAGGGAGCTCTTCTCCATTCAAAATTGTATTGCATTGGTTAAATGCAATAATCATTTTCTAGGACCTTATCATTCAAAATTTAGAACAGATGACAACTTTCTATTGAAGATTCTTGTCCAGAGTGGTTGACGTGACAATAAACACACTCAGGTCCAGGAAACACTATTTAAACTAAGACATGGTAGAAACCAGTATCAGATCTTTTATCTCTTATAAAGCACCATAATAATGTAGCTGCTCTCAATGTGAGTGGATGTCAAACATAGGAGCAATGACTCCATCCTTCACTGAGAAGAGCTCAGTTTCCAAGAAGGAAATGGCAGAGTAACAGAATTGAAGAGAAGGTCTTGGATTTCATCTTCTAGTGGACTTCCACCAATATCAACATTCCTATTCCACCTCATTTCCAGATTATCCTTCTTGGGAGAATTGGAATCACCCACAAAGCTTGGAGATACATCATCCCAACTATGTTTACATATCTGTTTCATCTCTTTGAGTTTCCAGAATGCAGATATTTTGTATTTATCTATTCCCCAAGGAGGAAACAGCTAGTGGAACAAATAAAATTACTGGAATGAGTCAGACAATTTCTGTTGTTCTCTGGGAAATAAATATCATGAGAGGGAATGCTTTACTGTCAGTAACTGCAAGAACACAGAGAGAATTAGATGTAGGGAAGGTCCACAGATATAAAAATGTTTTATTGTCTAATTTCTGCTTCAAGGTGGTGGTGGGGGACCTTGGTTTCTATTGCAGACAAAGTTCCACTACATAGAAATTTTAATTTTCATCATTGTGTATTTCAACCTTAGAGGGTCTATTTGACTGAATATTTTTACAAGGTTCTTTTTAATTTTCTAAACCTTATTAAAACAGATTTCATGTTCTGTATCTGTATAATTTTAACATCTGAAATAGTTAAAAGCTTGTGCCACTGTGTATTTTTCTTCTGGCTCTTAGTGATGGTACCATTTTTCTTAGTCTCTATGGTGATTTTTAAAAAATTATATTGTGTTTAATTTTTTGGGCTCATCTTTGTGAGAATTCTTGGAGGCCTAGGTGGAAGAGAGAAGATTTTCATTTGACTTTATTTTGCCATTAGCAAGTCAGGACCATTTAATGTTAAGATTTCCACCTAGAGCTTTTAAGGCCACATAAGTGCTGTGATTTCAAAGTGCACACCGGCCCATCATTCAGAGACCTATCCCTATCATATTGCAGTGGGGTCAAGGCAAGTGTGTATCTTGATACCCATAGTTGATTAGGTGTTTATACATTGTTAATGTTTAGAATGCAACTAGCATTCCAAGGATTCCACTTTTGTACAGGAATCTCTTATGGGTATTTCCACTTAGAAGAGGTTTGGGCTTCATCTTCACATGAAACCTGCTGCACTAATATAGACTCTCAAGCCCTTCAGTATTGACAGTCTTCCAAAAGTGCAGCTGGCATTTGAACCTCTCTACCCAATAAGATACCTATTATTGTTTATTTTGTGGCTTAATTAATTTGTTACTTTCAAGTCAGATCAGTGATGAATTTAAAATTGATTTAAGAAAAAAGGTTTCATTTTATTTTTCAGAACATAATGGAGTCTCTTCCATAATGGATGTGGTCTAATGCAATCAAGTTTCCACCAGGCTGCTGACAGATACCCCCCCAGTTATGTTGTCATATTATTTGTTCATTTTTGTTCTCTGTTGTTGGCAGGTGAAGCCTTCAATTGAGACTAAAACCATAACTACCTTGACGAGTGTAAGTCTGTGTTCCTAAGCCCTAGCATAACATCTATCCCTGCCACTGAGAACAATGGTCATGAATCCAGTGGACAAGGACAGATGTAACAGGATAATGACTGGGTCCTTGGATAGAATATTTCAATGTGTCTTACAATAAGTTCTTCTGCTGAAGTTTCTCTTTGGTATGTGTTTGCATATTACGCAAATCACTTGTGCTGAGTACCTACTCAAACCTGTATAATGCTTTCTTTTGGAGTGGTTTTGTGTATCCCCAAATTTATGGCTTTGGGACCATGATGGGCAGTTGAGATTGCATGGTATATTGATGATCCAAAGTTAAGCCTTTATTCTCTCCTAGGGTCTAAAAGAAAGCCATAAGATATTTCTAAAATGAAGAATTGCTTTCCTCAAAATGTGACATAATATTGCTCCAACAGCATCAAGTTATTTTTTGTGTTTCACCTATATGGGTTTGACAAAGCTTCACACATCATCCTCATCTGCCCCAGATTCTTCAACCACTATTCAATAAGTCAATGGTGTGGAGATATTTGGAGCTCTGCAATACTACTCATTGCAGTGTATCTAGCTGTGTGTCAGCAATGGGAAATCTGTTGGTCTTGGATGGGTTCCCTCAAATATTGGAGATTATATGACTATAGTCTGGTCTAGGGTACCCTTGACTGAGACAATGATGTTTTTTCCACATGTCCTTTCATCCTACAACAAGTAAGCATGGAGTTGTTCACAAGGATGCGGTAAGGTCCAGGGAGAGCAGGAGAAACATTTTGAGAATTCTTGAGACAAACTGTCATTTCTACTATGTTCTCTTGGCCAAAGCAAATTAAAATCAGCCCCAAAACACAGGTTGATAAATAGACTCCACCTCCTGATTTAGGAAGAATTGTACCTTCAAGTTTAAAAGACATTGATTCAAACCAGCACCACTGAACCCAATAACACCATTGTACCACTCTCATGCCCATCCACTGCCCAATCACACCCTTACACTTTATCATAGATTTTGCCCATGTGGGTATTGGCTCACCACTGGTGGTGCTGGTCTGTGGGAGAGATTATGGTGGGGGACTGGGTAAGACTATCCATGGAACTGGGAGGAGGGTTGGTGGAAGGAGCAGGTTACCTCTGGGGATTTGCAGGTCTGTAGTTAAAACTACAATGATGGGAAGGTTATTTTGATAAATATGGCAGGGAAGGGTTACTGGTGTATGGTTCAGGTATGGGGGGATATACAGGATAGAGTGCACCTGGAGCATGCTTCTGTGGAATAAGTAAGTGTTCATCTGGTCATAGTTTGTTATCTCAGTGGGTGAAGACTCACAATCAAACAAGAAAATATTAAAGTCGTATCCTTGAGAGTCCTGCTACGTTCTCAATTAGAGGGACAAGAATCTCATGAGAACATAGGAAGTGTTTAATAAAAGAAACCAGACCAATATTTCAAACCCTAAATATCATTGTCAGTAACTATAAATTTTATTCTTCAAAAATCAAGACTTAGTGGTTGCCATAGGTTCTGAGGGGAGCAGGAGGGAAGAATAGAATAAATGGCACATAGGGCATTTTTAGGGCATTAGAATTGTTCTTCATGATCTTGTGATTATAGATACAGGTCATTTTAAATTTCATCAAAACCTACAAAAATGTATAAGGCAAAATGTAAACCATAATGTAAACCATTGACTGAGGTTAGTAGCAATAATTCAATATTTGTACATCGGATGAAACAAATGCAACATCCACATGTAAAATGTTATTAATAAGGGATAGTGGAAAAGGGGGAGGGTGTTGGATATATGGTCATGCCTTATATTTTCTATGTGATTTTTCTGTAACCTAAAGCTTCTTGGAAGATCAAATGAAAAAAATAAGACACTCGGGGAACATACAGAAGAAATTGTCACTGTATATATAAGATAACAGATTTAACAGTAATGAAAGACACAAGGTATAAAAAGTTTGTATTTCAAATTTATTTTATTTTATTTTTTATTTTTGTATTTTGTTACTTTATAAATTATTATTTATTTTCTTATTAAAATTGTTTATTTTTTAGCTTCATTTTTGGAGAGGGTTTGGATCACAGAAGGGTCACAACTGTGGCAGAGAAGTTCATTGGTACAGGGTGTTGATGATGGGGGGATATGTGTGGAGTGGTTCAACTGAGGCAAGCCTCTAAGGCATATGAATGTGTTCAAGTGTTCATGGGACATTGTTTCAGTTGGGTGGAATACCGCACAAAAATCAAAGAACATTGAATGACCATCCTGGTGAGACCTGCTAAATTCTGTAATAGAAAGGTGATATTCCCCTGTGTACACGGACAGTGCCTAGTGAAGCAAGACAGACCATTATGCCAGGCCCTTTATATTCATGATTTTACTTATGGACCTTTTTTGGTGAATATGAAACTGAGCCTAGTCTTATATATTGCCTGAGTTACCTCCTGAAAGCCTACTTGTTGCTCAAATGTGGCCTCTCTCCAAGCCAAACTCAGCATATGAATGCACTACCATCCCCCAGGCATGGTACATGACTCCCAGGCATGGTCCTCCCTGGCACTAAAAGATTATTACCAAGTGCCAACTATCAATATTTCTGGAAAAATACTTTGATCAAAAGGGGGAAATATTAATACAAATGAGTTTTTATGGCAAAGAGATTTCAAAATGAGTCGGGAGGTCTTTCCAGCAATTACACTTATACATGCCTCAGCAGGATCTCATTGACTGCCACAGTTAAGAGTGCTTCAAAGAGCAGGTCTCTGATGGCTCTAGAGATATCAAGACAGTATAAGCAAGGCAGAGAAGCTCAGGAATTCAGCACACTCTCTGTGGGCCTTACTTTGGAATTTATGGTCCCCAATGTAAAAGAGCTAGATTCATTTATATTTTCCTTACACATGGCCCTTCTTCCTATTTTATCTGAACCTATCATTACCACTATACTTGTTAAATATATCTGCCAGAGACTTAAATCTTTGGTCTGCTCATGTTCTAGTTAAACCCTGAATCTCAGCAGAGTTGTAAAACTTATTCTGTTCATTGGACCACCAAAGACAATTAACAAGGAGATGATGATGGCAAACACCCATCCCAATGAACAGAGAGTGTCCAAAACTGCAAGCAAGATAGTTACATCCATCTGCCCCATAAGATCTAAGCCCCCTTTCAATTAGAAATAGAGTAGTCATCACCATATCAAAATATTCAAGGTGGGAATGAACAATGTACTAAAGTGGACTTATTATTATTCTACTATAGACTTATTATTATCATCCTAGCAGTGAAAGAAATTTTATCATTGATATAAAGGCAGTGGCCACCAGAGGTTCTGACATGAGGGAGAGGGAAAAATAGGTGTAACATGAGGAGCAATTTCAGGATATTGGAATTAACCTGCATGTCATTGTAATGATGGATACAGGCCATTATACATTTTGTCATAACATATAAAATCGTGCAGGGCAAAGTGTAATCTATACTGTAAAGTATAGTCTACAGATAGTATCAATGTTCCAATATGTGTTCATCAATTTTAACAAATATTACACAGTAATAAAAGATATTGTTTATGTTGAAATGTGTGGGATGGGGTGGGAATGGGGTATATGGGATTCCCCTATATTTTTATTTAATATTTATGCAATCTAAACTTTCTTTAAAAACAAAATAACTGAAAATAAGAGAAAAAATAATAAGAAACATGGATTCAAAGAAAGTTGTAAATGGGGCCATCTCTGCAACCTCTTTATCCCAAAAATAAAATTCAATCCAAATTCACTTAAGTTTCATTGCAATCCTTAAAATCCCAAGCCTTTAATTATGATGTCTTCCACTTTTTCTCTCAGCATTTTTGTTAAATTTTGGGAGAATAGAGTGGGTGTGAAACTAGAGAATTAATAAGCAGCCATTGAATTTCTACTCCAGATCATCAAATCTTCTCTACATATAAATATTCTCACTCTGCCCTTTGCCTCTAGATCACCATTTTTATGCAAAGAACTAAATTGTTTTCTTTCCTGATACCTTCTCAAGGGTAGGGTTCTCTTGTTTGACTCATTAATTAATGGAATAGGAGAACTCTTGTTTCATTTGATGACCCGAAGGAGCCCAGGAATTGCTGTGGGTAGAAATGAGGAGGGAAGGTCAGGTTTTACCTGAAGTTACTCCAGAGACTCAGAGATGGGCTTGTGATGGACAAATCACCCAAATAGAAAATCCTTCATATTTAACCATGGAGGGTCATTTGGGTTTTACTCCTGTCCATTCTTTCAGCCACTGTCCCCACTTGCCATACTTAATCTCAATTTCTGACTTTTCTCTATTTCCACAGATGGGGCTTTCCTTCTCTAAGTCTGATCTTTCCTCTGTCTTACCATTCTCATACCTGTGGCAATAATTATAATACACTATTTGCCAAAAGGTACATGCAACACAATCTTATAACAACTGATGGATGGAGGAATAAAATTCGTATATATTTACCATGGAATATTATCAACCCATAAAATAGAATGAAGTATTGATATATACTCCAAAGTCAGTGAGCCTTGAAGATATCATGTTAAGTGGAATGATACAGACAAATAAAGGCAAATATTGTATGATCTCTCTACTATGAAATACATAGAGTAAGCAAATTCATAGACATAGTGTATTATAGAATACAAGAAGTTAGGTGTGAGGACAATGCAGAGATATTGCTTAATGGATGCAAAATTTTTGTTTGAGGTGATGAAAGATTTTAGGTAAAGGATGTTGGTGATGGTAGCCCAAATGAGTGGATATAATTATTCTAGTGAATTGTACAGTTGTTAGTGTTTCAAATTTGAACAATATTTGTATTTTAGTTACTATATAACATTTAAAGCACATATATAAATTTTGATTTTTATTTTAGTTTAAATGAATAGAAATAATATTAGATCTAGTAAATAAACTGAGCACCATCCAAGGGTTTGGGGGTAAAATTAAATACAACATTCCCTATAAGTTTTTGTGAAAAGGACATCATGCATAAAGATCTAAATAGAATTCTTATAATTAATAAACTTTTTTTAAAAATGAGGGACTATATAACAGGTCCTAATTTGTGTTTCAACCTATTCTCTACTTTGTTGAAAACGAGAATCATAAATTTTTGGAGGCAAAGAAAAGGGGAGTGTCCACACCCAAAGTAAGTGCTTTGGAGATCCAAGGGACCTAGTCAAAATGTTCTTCAGCCTTAGACCTTGGAGAAGTTTTATTTTCAAGGATTGGATAGGCTTTTAGGTGGCTAGATCTAGAGAAAGAAGAATAGTTCATGGAGGATGAATACTAAAAAATGGATGCATTTGTTATAAAAACTGGTCTCTTGGGAACAGAAAATCAGCAGGAATTTTTTTTTCTGTTCAGATTAGTTTCCCAAAAGGATATGATGCATCAGCAGTAAGGGTAAGAAGAGGCAAACATGTATAAGGAACAACTATAATGAAGCTGTACGTAGCTCCTCTATGGCTGTGCCTGAGCTTGTGCAACTATGGACTAGATAGCACATGATGGTTTCTTTGGAGTCCTAGCTCTGGCTGGGAGACTGATGCCTGACTCCTTCTTGCTGTCTTTTCCATGACAAAGCTCTCCTCTCCATCATCAAAGACTCAAGGAATAATTTAGACTTCCACCTTGAGACCTTTTTTCTGAGAAACCATCCAGGTCAGCAGGAAAGCCAATTATACACTTCAGTTTGAATGGAAGCTGAGAGCTTTTATCTGAGGTCACGGGTGCTAAATCAGTCTAGTCTAGGACCAAGAAATCTCCTTCCGTGTTTGCTGCTTGCTTAATTAATTAATGTATTTTGTATTTATTATATTTTTAAAAAGGAAAATTCCATTAATTCAACAATGTAGGGCTCCTGGTTAGCAATTAAGTAATGGGAATGGAAGCTCAATTAGAATAAGAATGTGAGCGATAAAGTTAATCTAGGAAACACAGGACATCTGCCCAAGGAGCTGTGCAATTAAGAGTCTGGAAAATTGAGGTACTAGCAGTGCAGGTATGTGCAGTGAGGGGAGGGCATTTCTTTTTTATTTTCGAGACATTTGGGCAAGCTTGTGTATTAATGGGAAATTTCCAATCCAATGCAGGTAGATAGTATGTCGAAATATCAGTACATGAGACATACATTTTCAAATTGGTTATCCACATGAGAAACAATTTTTTAATTAGTGGAAATTGGTATACTGAAATCTTTACTTGACAATTATTCTTTTATTGGTAAGATTAAATATATGTTGGTTTATGAGCCATTAACATTCTCCATTGCAAATTGTACTTGTTTTTGCTTTTATACAGTTAGGTCTGAGTTTTATTTTTTTGTTAATTTTTTAAAAAATACTTTAGATTACATAAGTGTTATATAAGTAATATAGGGGATCTCCATATGCCCCACTCCTTCCCTCACCCACACTTTCCCACATTAACAACATCCTTCATTAGTGTGGTACATTTGTTACAATTGATGAACACATTTTGGAGCATTGCCACTAAGTGTGGATTATAGTTTGCACTCTGTCCCTCACAATTTTCTAAGTTATGACAAAATATATTATGGCCTGTACCCATCATTGTAACACCATTCTGGACAATTACAATGTCCCTAAAGTGGAGGGTTTTTATTCTTATTTTTTAAGTATATTCTTTCCAAACAGAATTGCAGGTTTTCCATTAATACTTGTGTTCACAATTTTTTTCTTTTATCTCTATATAAATGCAATTGAGGAGGAATGCTTCAGATGTAATAAACTTCATGTTGTCCAATCTATCAGTGTTACATGTGCCCTTTGTATTTCAATCTCAATGTTATGTGTCACTTGAGTTAGTAAATCATGTTTTATATGCATTGTGATCTTGTTTTTGCATCTCTATTTCCCTTATTTTCTATGTCCTTATTTTGGTTAGATTTATAACTAAAGTTTCCATCACCATCTGACATTATGGAAATAATTCTTTATGAATAAAATATATTTCACCTTCATCCTATTCAGAAACATATATTAGTTCAAATAGCTTTATGTGGGATGAAACTACAAATTTTGTTATTGCTTCTTCCATGCATTTTTAAAAAAGGTATTTGTTTATTCTTTTATTTACAAGTACTTTTCTATGTAATTATTAATCTACATTGACTATATTAAATATTGTTATTTCCATTTGTCTTTCAGAAAGTAGATTCATATATTCCACATAATTTTTCCTAATACAGTTGTGCAACAACTATATGTAACCTGATTTCATTCTCCTTGAATCTTTTTTATTTCACAAATTCACATTTCCTTCAATTTTTTTCTTTACACACCTTCCTGGAAACACAGAACAAATCTTGCTGGGGAGCTGAGAGTAAATTTTAATTTTGGAAACACAATAAAGTCCTCAGGGATACATCATATGGACAAATATAAATCAGTGTAGGGGCACAGATTGTCATGTTTTGCCCCGGTCGGTGAAGGCCTTTGCTTGTTGATTAAGGAACAGAATCAGAACAGGAATGTGTCCATTGGATTTTTCAAATCAAGAACTCAAAACTGAAAGTCCTAGAATAATAAAAGACTGCTGCACAAGAAAATGAATGAGGGACATTCTTCATCCATTTAGGCCCATAAAAATGGTGTGTTCTAATAATTATCAGTCAGGCACAAGGATAACAAGCAGATCAGCATGTGATGCAAAGATCAAAATAAGACAGTTGCAGCAAGAACACCTGCTCCATCTGTGGCCCTTGGTCTGGAGGAGCCTTGGCTCCCATCCTGGTTGCCTGTTCTCACTCCAACCTCACCCTTCCATCTGGCTCTCCATTCTTAGAGCATTTCCCCCAATAACAGACTCTGGCCTTTTCAAACTATTCTTCTCTTTAGTTTAGAGGTTTTCAAGATTTTTATGATTTCTCAGAGTTAGAAATACACTTAACCTTGAAACTGCAGTACACATGCAGACACATACACCCACACACATTTGAGAGGCAACCAGTGCAAAATACCTGAAATAGGTTGGCTTTTATATTGGTAATTTCTTAGGGTAAAATATTATGGTTTTGAGACTAAGAAAATGTCCAAATCAAGGCATCATCAGAGGTGCTACTTCATAAAGGTTGGCTGCTGGTTATCTTGGAGGCAAAGTAAAATGGTGATTGGTCTCTCTCTTCTACTCCATGTTCACTTTCTCTCTGAGCTCAGCTGTGGGTGATTAGGCATATTGCTCTTCTCTCCTTAGTCTCTTCAACTTCCAGTTGATCCACTGATTCCGTGCCTCTTTGTCAGCCTCTCATGTTTTCTCACTTTCTATGGCTGTATACAATCCTGGAATCCTCTCTCACATGGCAAGGTAAAAATGGCAACTCTCTTTCTCTGTGTGTCTCTGTTTTCAGTCCTCAGTTTATAAAAGATCCCAGGAAAAGGATTAGAACCAATCTTGACTACCACAATCTAATCAAAAGTACTTAACTGAAGCAACCTAATCAAAGTGATCTAATCAAAAGGTCCCTTAACTGAATCTAAACAAAACATCCTACATACAATAGGCTTACACACACAAGAGTGGACTGAAGAACATAATTTTCTGGAGTCCACAAAGGACTCAAACCAGGACAATACTTGAAGGTATTAAGATTTAGAATGGTTTGCCTCTTTTCAAACAAACATGTTGTACATTCAAGACTCAAAACTTGTTTATCTGATTCTAAAATTTTGCATTTAATATCCTTTAAATGTTTTCTACTAGTACACATAAAAATTTCCAAAGTTTGTTGTACTTATTATAATTTTCTTTTGTGAATTATTCTTTAATTCTTTTTGCTCATTTCACTCGTTGGGTGGTCTTTGTGTTTGGTGAAGATATTATCACTTTTGTCTGGATAATTAGGTTTTGGTCTTTTATTAATTTTTATGGACATTGAGAGGATATGAATGATTTGGAATGCCACCAGAACCCAGGTAAGTTTTCTTCAGAACAGTCCCTTAGGGAAGACTTGAGCTATGTCTTATACTTTTTCCTCAAATCCATTGCATTATCCTCCCTCTTTGCTTTCTGAGCATATTTTTGTTTCTTTAAACACAGGGAAGAAAATGACCACATGTGAGATTTTTGGTTTACATGTCCAAGGGGTTTGCCAGATTCAATTTCATGTTTCCATTTCTAAGTGTTTTGGGAAAAGACAACTTCATATTGTTTGACTTACATTGTATTCCCTCCAGGCCTAATCACTGTGGTTGGGAATGATAAGAGGATGGTATTAACAAGACCCAAGAAGCTCAGGAGTGCTGTGTGTTTGTGTGCATTTTGTGAGGTGGCTATCTACAAAATATGGGTATCTGAGCACATAATTTCCAATTTTTTTCTCTTATAATACAGACTTTGGATGCAAACATAACAAAGTTAATAGAAGTGATTTCATTTAATTTCAGGGGATATATTTGCGTCAAAATTAATAAAATGCAAAAGATACAACCTGGGGAGTAGGAACACTCTGTGTATTGAGGTTTCAGCAGCATTAAGTCCACCTGGCTCTTCCATTTTCACACACTTCATCTGTCATCACTCTATCCCTTGCTCATTCCAGTGTCACAATGGCTTCCTTGTTGACCTTGGACATCCTAAACACTGCCTTTCCTTAGGGTCTTTGCCCTCAACATTCTCTCCGAAGAGCACACAATTCCCTGGATAACCTAGTGGCTCATGCTTTCTCATATATGAGGTCACTGTTCAAATATGAACTTGTATGATTGTCTTGCCTGAAACCAGTGGGATAAATAGCATGACTTCTTCATTTTCTATTGTCTTTTTTTTACCTGCTCTCTTTTTCTTGCAGCACTTATAGTAATATGGAATGTTATGATTATTTGTCTATTATTTATATTATTTCTCCACAGATTGTAGACATTTTTGTTTTCACACTGTATACTCTTTGTTAGACAGCGACTGACACAAGTCAGAACTCAATAGGCATTCTTCCACTGAATGAATGAATTTCTCATAGATTCCATAGAACCCATGATTGTTGTGGAAATTATCTTAAAGTGGGACAGGAATACTAACTAGGGATTGTTCAAAGGATCACATAAAGGTGACCAGATTCATAAATAAATTTGAGAAATGAAATTCCCATCTAGAAAAGTGAAAATCATAGATAGAACAGTAATGCCTGTTTTATTATTAGTCTTATTCTTTATTTCTAGATGATCACATCAATCACATGGAATCAGGAAATTAAATGCAAATTCTGGAATTTCTTATTTTGGGATATTCAGAGGAACCAGAATTGCAGTCCCTCCTCTCTGGGATCTTTCTGTCCATGTATCTGGTCACCGTCTTTGGGAACCTCCTCATCATTCTGGTCACCATCACTGACTTCCCACTCCACATATTCATGTACTTCTTTCTCTCCAACCTGTCCTTCATAGACATCTGTTTCATCTCCAACACTGTACCAAAGATGCTGGTGAGCATCCAGACACCGATCAGAGTCATAACCTATAGAGGTTACCTCACTCAGATGTATATTTTCTTACTCTTTTTAGTGTTGGAGGACTTACTCCTGGCTGTGATGGCCTAGGACCACCTTTTGGCCATCTATCACCCCCTGAATATACAGTCATAATGATCCCCTGGCTTTGTGTCCTACCAATACTGGGGTCCTGGATTAAAAGTATCCTGTATACTTTGGTACAATGCTTACTGGTGTTGCAACAGTCACTTTCTACACACTTGGAAATCCCACCACTTTTTCTGTGAATATAACCAGATTGTCCTACTTTCTTGTTCTGACCCCTTCATTAATGACATATTGATGTATTTTGCAGCTGGGCTGCTGGGTCGAGGACCATTCTTTTGCGTCATTTTCTCCTCTTCTAAAATTGTTTCCTCCAAACATGTAATTTCATCAGCTCTGGGGAAATATAAAGCATTTCCACCCATGCGTTTGACCTCACAGTTTTCTCCTTATTTTACAGTACAACTTTAGGAATGCACATTAGTTCTTTTGTTATGCATAATGCACATGCAAGTGCACCAGCCTCGGTGATGTATGTCGTGTTAACTTCCATGTTGAAACCCTTTATCTGCAATTTGAGGAATAAAGACATAAAGAGGGCTCTGAAAAGTTTCTTTAGGGGAAAGGCATAAAACATATTGGTCCAGGATTTGATGACATGATGCGATTGCAGGTCTCAAGGCCTCAGAAATTATGATTCTATGCAAAATTATGATTCTTTGAAATTTCTGGAACTAGAGTCTACCTTAGAATCAGATATGGCCTTAATATGTTGCATCAAACTTTTAAATCTTGCATTCTATTACTAAGGAAAAAAATTGTTTTACATTATTTATATCTACATGTTAGGTAAGAAATCTTGGTTTCCATTTGCAAGATGTTTTTTGTTTTGGGGTGCAGTACCAGGTTGCATGTTCTGTATTATTTTAATGGAAAATAAATGTCTCTTTCCATTCATCTAAACAAAATATCTACCCTTCTCTAAATTCCTTCATAAACATTGGAGGTTTCATTAGTGTGCAATCTATGTGTTGATTTTATCTTCCAATTTTTATAGTTTTAATTTTCAGACCTCCATTCAGACTCATGATTAAAGGATGACTTACACAAGTGATTGAAATCCAGTCCAATGATTCCTCTGGAAAAGAAGTGTTCTGAGTCAGCGCACAAGTTATTCCTGAACAAATATACATGTCCATTCAACATCCACTGCTTATCCCAAATGGAGTCTCAAAATTAGTCACTTTTAACACATATATCTGAAATCAACTAGAATAATAGTGTGGTCATGAATGCTGTCTTTAAATATCTGAAAGAATTCTAAAAATAAGTAGTACCTGATTACTCTGTTCATATTGATATCTGTTAGGTATTTCTGCACAACAGGCAATCCCAAAATAAATGGATTAAGACAAGGCTCTATTACTGCAGCCATGTATATGTTGTATTTGTGTTGCTCTTGGCAAAGCTTTGAATGGGCTGTAATCAGTTGTATCAACAGGTAAGGTGCTGATGATTCTGGCTGGACCTGCTTTCATACCTGTGGCCTTTCTAGATAGAGGCTGAGACAACTAGTATCTGCTGCATTTTTACCATCGTTTTACACCAGGTAGTCTGGAGCTGTTGAAATGGCAGAGTCAGGGATCCAGAAACAGCAGCAGAATTCTTCCAAGGCCTCTTGGAGAAAGCTGTCACTTCCAATAAATTCTCTTGGTCAAAATAAATAAGACAGTGAAGTCAGGCTTCAAATCCAAAGTCCATTAAAATATTCACTTCTTGATAGGAGGAGCTGCACAGACCCATGAAAATTAGGTGGATTCAGAGAAAGTTTCAAAACTGTGCCTATCTCTGCAAACTATCTACCACACCTATAAACACAAGTTCAGTAAAGTTTTATAGAAACCCTTTAAGACCCAAGACTTTCACTTCTACCCCCATTAGCTTGATTAATTTATTGATGAAGAAGGTGAGAACAAAGCTATATATTTCCTTTTTATTTTTAATTAATTATTTTTATTTTAAAGAAGTTTTAGATTACATAAACATTACATAAAAATAAGGGGTTCTCATATGCCTCACTTCCTCCCCTTCCCACACTTTCCCAAATTAACAACATCCTTCATTAGTGTGGTACATTTGTCACAATTGACAAACACATATTGACCCATTGCTAATAACCATGGATTACAGTTTACCTTATAGGATATACTCTATCCCACACAGTTTTGTAGGTTATGACAAAATCTACAATGGTCTGTGTCTTTCATTGCAATGTAATACAGCACAAATCAAATATCCTGAAAATGCCCCCATATTACACTTCTTCTTCCCTCTCCATCTCTCACAACTTCTGGTGCTCACTGCATTTTTATCAATGATAAGAATTTTTCATTGCTAGTATAACAATAAGTTTATAATAGAATAAGAATATCTACTTTAGTCCATTCTCAAATCTTTAGGATTTGGGGATGGTGATGCCCACTCTGTTTGGAATTGAGAAGGACCTTAGATCCTATGGGGCAGACAGATGAAGCTATCTTGCTTGCAGTTGCAGATCCTCTCTGTTTCTTGGGATAGGCATTGTCCATCATAATCTCCATTTTAGTTGTCCTGGGTGAGTCTAATGAACTGGAGAGTAGGTGTTGCAACTCAATTGAAATTCAGGGCTCAATTGGCACATGGACAGACCAAAGATTTAAGTCTCAGGGACATATAGTTATCAAATATAGTGTTAATTATATGTTCAATAAAAGGACAGAAGAGCCATGTATAGAGAACTTATAAATGGATATAACTATATTACACTAGGGAGCATGAATTCCAAAGTAGGGTCACTGACAGGGTGCTGAGTTTTGGAGATGTCTGCCCTGCTTATAATTTTTGGATACCTCTAGAGCCCTCAGGGGCCCCACTATTGGAGGCATTGTTTACTGTGGCAGTCAATGAGATGCTACTGAGATTTGCATCAGTGTAACCTCTAGAAAGATGTCTTGATTCACTTTGAAATCTCTTAGCCATGAAAACTCATTTGCATTTTTTATCTCCCCCTTTTGGCCAAGATCTTTTTCCAGATACATTGCTGGTTGGTGCTTGGTAATAATCCTTCACTACTGGGGAGGTTCATCTCCAGGAGACATGTCTTATGCTTGGGGGAAGGAAGTGTATTTATATGCTGAGTTTGACTTGGAAAGAGGTCACATTTGAGCAAAAAAGAGGCTTTCAGTAGGTAACACAGGCAATTTATAATACTAGGCTAAGTTTCAATTTCACAAGAAATTATTCTTAAGTACAATCATTAATATCAAGGGCCTTGCATAATTGTCTGTCTTCCTTCACGAGACATTGCCCTTGCACTCCAGGGATGCTTGCTGTCTTATTATAGAATGTAACAGAATTTCCCAGGAAGGAAATTCAATATTCTTTTGTTTATTGTGTAGATCTCCACCAACATAGACAATGTACCATGAACACTGGAACATATTCATATGTCTTAGAGGCATGCCCCAGGTGAGCCACTTCCCATACATCTGCACATCACTGACACCCCACACCAGTGATTTTTCCCCACCATAGCTGTGACACTTCTGTGATCCAAAACTTCTCCAAAAATGAAGACAACTAAATAACCAAATAAAATGAATAAGAAAGTGAAATAATAAATTTAAATATAACCAATGAAATACAAAAAATTAAAACAATTTTATAATAAAAGTATATTTTTGGACATTGTGTCTTTCCTCACTGTAAGATTTGTTGTCTTGTATGTACAGTGACCTTTTTTTCCAAATATTGCCCCAGTGTCTTATTTGTTTTCATTTTATCTTCAAAGAAACTTTAGGATCCAGGAAAGTCACAGAGAGAATACAGGTGATTCTCATATAAACAATGCCCTCCTCCTTTTCCACTCTCCCTTATTAATAACATTTTATATGTGGATGGTACATTTGTTACAATTGATGTAAAAATATTGAAGCATTGCTACTAACCATGGTAAATAGTTTACATTATGGCTAACCTTTGTATCATACACTTGTATAGGTTTTGACAAAATTTGAAGTGGCCTGTATGCTTTATTGCAAGATCATGCTGAAAAATTCTAATGTCCTAAAATGCCCTATATACCATCTATTCTATTCTTCCCTTCCCCTCATTTCGGAACCTAAGGTAATCACTCATTTCAATTTTTTTGAAGAATAAGGTTCATAGTTACTTGCAATAATATTGAGGGCTTGATATATTGGTCTGTTTTATTAGGCACTGCCTATGTTCTTGAGGGACACTTGACCCTCTAATTGAGAACATAGAAGGACTCCCCAGGATAGGAATTTGATACTTTCTTGATTATTGTGTGGGTCTCAACCCACTGACATAATACACTATGACAAAATTAAAACTTACATATTCCAGAGAAGCTTGTCCCAGGTGTACCCTGTCCCATATACCCCTACATCCAACACCCTACATCATAGCCCTCTCCTGCTATATTTTCCAAAAAAACATTCCCAACATTGTAGTTTTAACTACAGACCTGCAAATCCCTAGAGTTCACCTGCTTCTTCCCTTGACATGACTCTCAGCTCCACGGATATTCTAATGCAACCCCCCAATCTACTCCCCCTCACAGACCAGCACTACTGAAACTAATCACTTCACTGAACCACTGTCATGTTCATTCACTTCACAACTACATCCTTCCATCTGATCATAGATTTTGCCTGTATAGGCAACTTCTCTACCCCCTCTACTCCCTTTCTGTCTCCTGGAAACCTATCTTCTAGAATCTAGCTCTGTGAATCTCCTCAATTTGCTTAATTCATATCAGTGAGGTCATATAATATTTGTCCTTCAGTGCCTGGCTTACTTAACTCAACATAAGGTCTTCAAGATTCATCCGTGTTATCCCATGTGTTAATACTGCATTTCTTCTTTCAACTAAGTAATATTCCATTGTGTTTATATACCACAGTTTGCTTATCCATTCTTCTGTTGATGGACATTTGTGTTGCTTCCAACTTTTGGCAATAGTGAATACTGCTGCTATGATCATTGGTATGCATGTATGTTTTTGTGTCCTTGCTTTCAATCATTCTGGGTGTATACTCAGCAGTGGGACTGCTGGATCACATGACAGTTCTATATTTAGCTTCCTGTGGAACTGCCAGACTGTCCTCCAAAATGGCTGCAACATTCTTCATTCCCACTAGTAGTGTATAAGTGTTCCTTATCCTCCACATTCTCTCCAACACTTGCAGTCCTCTATATTTTTAATAGCAGCATGTCTAATGGGTGTAAGATGATATCTCATAGTTTTGATTTGCATTTCCCTAATAGCCAGTGATGTTGAGCATTTTTTCATATGCTTAAATCCAGTTATATTTCTTCTTTGGAAAAATGTCTGTCCAAATCACTTGCCCATTTTTTAAATGGGTTGTTTATATTTTTATTTTCAAGATGTAGGATTTCTTTATTTATCCTGGATGTTAGGCACCTATCAGATAGATGTTTCCCAAACATTTTCTCCCATTGTATAGGTTGCCTTTTCACTTTCTTGACAAACACCTTTGAAATACAAATTTTTAAAATAATTTTGAGGAGGTCCCATTCATCTACTTTTCCCTTCATTGCTTGTGATTTGGGTGTAAAGTTCATAAAACCATTTCCTACTACAAGATCACATAGATGCTTCCCTATATTATCTTCCAGGAGTTTTTTGGTCTTGGCTCTAATATTTAGATCTTTGACCCATCTTGAGTTAATTTTTGTATAGGGTGTGAATTGGTGATCCAGTCTCATTCTTTTGGATATGGATAGCTAGTTCTCCAAGCACCATTTGTTGAAGAGCACATTCTCTCTCAGTTAATTGGACTTAGTTTCCCTGACAGGTATCAGTTGACCATATATGTGAGGGTCTATATTAGAACTCTCAGTTATGTTCCATTTATCATATGTCTATCCTTGTGCCAATACCATGTAGTTTTGACCACTGTAGCTCTGTAGTATGTTTTAAAGTGTACATACTAGACTTTCCTCCAGTTTCATTTTCTTTTTCAATACTTCTTTGGCTATTTGGGGCCCCTTGCCAATCCAAATAAATTTCATATTTAGCTTTTCCAATTCAATAAAAAATGCTGTTGTAATTTTTATTGGGATTGCATTAAATTTGTAAGTCATTTTGCTAGGCAGACTGAGAAACTTGTTATGGGCCTAAAATGGAAAGCTGTTTTCCTGTTGCTTGTTTTGGTTATTGTGGTTTTTGTTTTGTTTCTTATTTGTTGTCTTTCCCCTTTCTCTGTTTCCTTTTTATTAATTTACACTGGTAATCAGGCCAATTGAAGAATATTTCTCCGGGTCACTGCAGAGCTGCTTCTCTTTCCTCTCTAAATAATTCTCCTCCTCAGCACTGATTTACTTCCCTAACTTACCATCAAGTAACTGTTAACATTTCTCCAGATTCTTCCATAATATTGTGTGCTTGTTTTAAAAAAAATCTTTATTCCACCTAGTGTATTTGGGAGAATTCAAATATTTTCTTGGCTTAACTTATTACTCTCAAATCTTTATCATTCTCATACAAAGACTATCAGTTTTATATTTCCAACTTTCTCTTCTCCTTATTTACCAGAATATATAAAGTGCAATTTATTTTTCACACTTCAAATATATACTTATTCCTTCCCTTCAACCAACAAACTGTTTCACTGTACCTATTCAAGTTGTTCAATTAGTACCATTGAATGCCAATTTCACCAGACTTCATTTTTAAGATACTCATTTCTTCTTTTTATTCATTCTTCTAAATATAACTGGTTTACAAGTTCTCTTTGTTTCTCCTAAAAATTTCATTGAAACCATACATGTCATCTTTTCTTAATGCAGGATATGTTTTGTCTTTTCCATAATCAACTATGATTATTTGATTCAGTGATTTTCAAGAATAATTTATTTTTCATTGAAAATATTATTCTTTATCCAAACAACATATCTTGTATCAGGACTTTGGATGGGAATAAAGATCTGCCAATATTTTGTAAATCTCTGGTGAACAAATATATATTTGTACATAAAATATATAACAGGAAAAGATTCAGAACATGGAAATAAGTGAAGTAGAAGCAAGATATCTTGGCTTAGGGTTCTTGACGTCACATGGAAGACACTAATATAAATATGAGTATTAGCAATACAGTAGCTTATATCACAATGTGTGGACATTTACATTAATAAGAAATGATCTGCTGATTGTCACAGAAGTTAATTTGTCACAAAGAATGTGCCATGCTACATATATTATATATGTTACATTTTCTACTCTAAATATGTAACAACTTTGTCTATATTTCTAGATTCTTTTTTTTTTTTTTTTT